>JALLAR010000475.1:0-15391 GCA_036939335.1 Conticribra guillardii
GTAGATTGTAGAATGAATCGCGGGAATGCCTTAGTAAACAATACTGGGCATAACAGGAGCGGTATTAGTTACATGTTACATCTGGACATCGCGCGTAATCGCGCTTCTACGATAGAGTACTCTAGAGATAGTAGTATTGTAGCTCGCTCTAGCTATGAAGGAATGAACAAGGGTGTGAGGTGTGATCGTGACTTCTCCATTCCCCAGCCAGGTACCATCTTACCTCAAAATGTCTTCGTTGAATACCGGAGATTTTTTACAAGGGCCTGTGACGGCTAATACAGCCCTTCAGTCCCTTTTCCTTTGATCTCGCTCGAACGGAAAGAGAATCTTAAAATGACGACGACAAAAAATTCAAATTTTTATCCAGCCTTTTTTATCATTCTCCACCCAGTACTAGAGTTTATAGGTTGAACGAAATGGTGTTTTTGTAAGTTAAGGAGTTTCAACGAAGAATAGTTTTGAATAAACAATGACCTTTATTTCTAATTTTCTTCAAAAAATAATATATTTTTATTTGACAACAGATATGTTTAATTTATTTTTACTAAGCTACATATTTATCAACATGATTTATGCTACCACTAGTTAGTTGAATTTACGAAATAATCCCACCCCATACGATTTTTCACCCCACTCTCATGAACGTTTAAGATAGAGTATGGTAGTACCATATGTGTACAATAATATTATGGTAATCTCCCATCTCCCACTCAACATTATTTGTTGCTCCCACCATAATAATATTATTAATATTATATCCCCACTCTCATAAAAAAGCAGCACGGGCGGGCACACAACACACAACACACAAACACAAACATAAAATAATCACACATCTAAAAGAAATATTTTTTATTCGATACATTCATTTTCAAGTCATCATGGTTCACCCACTGGCAATGAAGAAAAGGTTAAGTGCCTCGTTGCCATCAGAGCAAGACGCCACAAGTAACCATCTAGCACTTCGCGTTTTTGATGCAGCATCGCCGCCAAGGGCGAAGAAGGCGAAAACGGAATCATTCACAAAATCGTTGCCGAAGGCGAAGGTAGAACGGAGAGTCAGCGACGATTATTCCATTGACATTGTTCCTCGAGGAGATACAAGAATTGCAATTCTGCAACCGAGCCCCGAGTCCGCGAAAGGTGGCTTCATTTTTACATCTCCATCTGATTCAAGGAGATCTTCTCCGCAATATCAAAGGAAAGTTAGTGCCGAACATGCAAGTGCTTCAGTTCCTACAGTTTCCATGACCTCCAACATAACAGCTTCTCGAGGCCGATCGACAAAAACAAGCGTTATAACACCTACAGATTTCATTTCGCCTCACGAATCATTGTCAACTTGGAATGTTCCATCCGTTCCAGATCTTCCATTTCGCCTTCCAAATCGCGTAACTATGCCTCCCATTCTAACGATGCCACCTTTACAAAGCCCCAATATGCCCGCAAGTACGCCCGAAGTCGCACACGTGTCTGTGCAAACAAGACCTCCGTTTCCTTCGTCCGCAGCTCATCAGCGACGAACTTCCTACGACGCCATTATCCCAGCCAAGAACAACGTCACCACCACCATCAACAACGACCGACCAATCGAATGCTACTTTGGCGAACGCAACGAAGTTGGCCAACGACACGGCAAAGGCCTCATGAAATACTCCAATGGCTGCCGCTACAACGGCTACTTCCTCCACGACAAACGAAATGGATTCGGTAAATGCTGGTATCCCAACGGATGCATATACACCGGACTTTGGCGCAATGGCAAACGCGATGGAAATGGCATCATGACATATCTAAATGGTGACATCTACGAAGGCGAATGGGAGATGGATCGAAGGCATGGAAGGGGCACCTATTTTTATCGAGGTAGTGGATGTGCCGATGTTTGCGTTTATATGAATAATGAACCGATCGGGGATGGGACGCAATGGAGTCCTTGTCGTCAAAGTGTTCGACGACTTGTGAATGGGAAAAATGAAGGTCATATTAGTGCAGAAGCTGGTTTGGTAATTAATGCAACGAAAGTTGGACTTGAGGGCAGACCGAAGCGGATGTTGGCTACTCCTATTTCTGAGCAGACGCAGACGCTGAGAAAATACAGCTCTAGAGTTTAAATTTTAGTTCGCACATATTATTTTCTCATTATATTTTTTAGTATTGGAATACACTAGAGCTTTCGTCAATTCCATCAAATATTGTTCCATTTAAAAACGCAAGCTATCTGCTCGCAGAGGCAAAATGAAAAAGTGGAGATCTTTCATATTCCAATCCTAGATGACAGGGTCATTAAAAATTAAATGTCTACGCTGCATTCATCTCTAATATTATAGCTTGTAATTATTCCTCTGTGTGCCCGAATCCTTGTTAACTCTCCATTGAAATCCAATTAATTCTAATTTTGTGATTCTCTCATCCGTCATAAAAGACTTCTTCCCCTCTTTCCGCCACTTATAATATAAACGCTGTTGTTGTACCCATCCACATCTACCAATCTTTGGGTTCTTGGCATATTGACTTGGTACATTGCAATCCCCTTTCTCCTTTTTATACGCGACGAGCTCGTTATATCTCTTGAGCCAAACGTTGTCCCAATAACTCTGATTTGTTGCCTTCTTTTTGACAGCGCCATGACTAGATGGAAATCCAGTTGTTGTTTGGAATGCCGGTGATTGGCCTGTGGCTTCCGTTGGTTTGGATGGCTGTAATGTTGCTGCCTTTGCAGTGGCCAACGCAGTGAGTCTTTCTTTATGAACTGAAAGCCAGCGACTTTTGACTTCATCATCTGTCCGTCCAATTAGGAGATATGATATTTCAGTCCAGTCGTTGCCATACAATTCTTGAAGATCCAAAAGTATCGAGTCCTCCATATCTGTCCATGCAATATGAATTTCCGATCTGATTTGTTCGGTGTAGCTTCCTTTATATACTGAGAGCCAGCGATTTTTGACTTCGTCATTGGTTCGTCCTGGTAGACGAGAAGATATCACTGTCCAGTCATTGCCGAATTCCTCCTGAAGATCCAAAAGTTTACAGTCCTCCTCACCTGACCATGCGATATGAATTCCCTCTATGACTGCAGATGCATCGCATTGCTGTTCTTCCATTGGTTTGGCTCGTTTCTCGCGTTGGGTGTGTTGATTTACGTGTGTATTGGTGTGGCGAGCGCCAGTTCTTTGCATGACATCATCAACATGCTGTCGTTTTTTATTGGGTGTGGATTTCAGCCTAATGTCTTGTTGGCTCACATTTACTGCCCGAATAGTGCCACTTAATTGTAATTTATCTTCGTGTACTTCATTCTGTGCAAGCAATTTACGTGTCCATTGAAATCCAATTAATTCTAATTTTGTGATTCTCTCATCCGTCATAGGAGACTTCTTCCCATCTTTCCGCAACTTATACTGTTCTCGCTGTGCTTGTACCCATCTAGCAATCTTTGGGTTCTTGGCATATTGTCTAGCAATCTTTGGGTTCTTGGCATATTGTCGTGATTGCAAATAAGTGATGAGCTCATTATATCTCTTGAGCCAAAGGACATCATGATGATGCATGTTTTTGCTGGCTGCTACCGTCTCTTTGGCAGCACCATGACTAGATGGAAATCCAGTTGTTGTTTGGAATGCCGGTGATTGACATTCGACTTCCGTTGGTTTGGATGGCTGTAATGTTGCTGCCTTTGCCCTGGCAAACGCAGTGAATCTTTCTTTGTGAACTGAAAGCCAGCGACTTTTGACTTCATCAACTGTCCGTTCCAGTAGGAGAGATATTTCAGTCCAGTCGTTGCCATATTCTTCTTGAAGATCCAAAAGTATCGAGTCCTCCATATCTGTCCACGCAAAATGAACTTGTGGTGTGGGTGCGGATAAATTGCATTGTGATTGTTCCATTGATTTCAAGTGTTTCTCGTTATGGTGATATTGCTCTGCGTGTGTATTGTTGGTGCGAGCAACCATCAAATTGGAGAGGGCATCAACACATGGGGAGCTGCTATCGGAAGAAGCGACAATTGTTGTTCTTTTTGATGAGTATTGGCAAGGAAGTGAAGGTGTGGAGTATGATTGCGCTGCAGAGGCACTCTCAGAGGCTGACAGGGTGTTAGTTGATACTTGCTCTGTTTCTACATTGATGGCAGTTGTACTGTGAGTGTTCATGGTGCTAGAAGTGATCGGAAGCGCAGGCACTTTTGAGTTGGCTTCGTCCATTCCAGCATCCACTCCTTCTGGTTTTCTTGCTGAAGTGACGTTTTCACTTTGAGCACTGGAAATGTTGGCAGCTTCTTCAGCTCTAGCAATGCGTTGAAGGAAGTTAAAGATTACGGAAGGTTCCATGAAAAAATATGGGAAATAGTACACATGAAGACAGCTCATGCCGATTCTTTCCATGGTTCAAATTGGTTTGTGTCGTTGAGTCGCGCTTGTATTCAACGAAAAAAACGTTGCGCATATGCAGAGTTTGTTGGTGATATAATGATAAATTTGTGAGTGATGTACATATTATGAAAACTGCCGTGCTCGCTCTAAACGATTTAATGAGTATATAATACACATTACAATATCTTCTCATGGACACGCGTGTATCTGATTCGACAACTACTAACCAAAAGAATACTTCTTTTCAAGCATTTGATATTACAATACCTCTACTGTATTGCATCAACACTTTAGATTATGCTTATTTCGCCATGCGGATGTTTACATCGAGTATCGTACTACTAATAAATATGTTTCTGTTGATAGAGACAAAAACAAAGTGGCTTTAATACAATTCCATAATGTGGTGCATTCCATTAGCAGAACGGGAAGCAATTGAAACAAATGAAACGACAATTAAATACCAATATCTTCAAACGAGACGCTGCCTTCGCTCTCAAACCGCTCCTTATCCTGCCAAGTCAATTGAGAGTCCAGAGGCACAATTGGATTACCCCAGTCCTCGAAAAAGTCCCAAGGCCGCAGAGCCGCTTCCACTGAATCAATATCCGCACAACGACTATCTTCTCTCAGCTTGCAACTCTGAAACTTGCCATTCCATTTACGAACATAACTCCCATCCCTATCATACCTCCATGCTTGTGAAACTGGATCGCCGCCCACTCCAGCAAAATAGGCCCAGTTTCCATAGTTGGCAGCCACACAATGATCTTCCAAGCAAAATTGAAACCATTCTGCTCCTAGTCTCCAATCGAATTTTAAATCTTTGGTTAATACGGATGCCATATTTTGCCGTACGCGATTGGAAGTATATCCGGTGGAAATGAGTTCATTGAATCCAGCATCTACAAGAGGTAGATTGGTTTGGCCACTGGCCCATTGGATGAACAAATCACGGTGTTCGGAAAGGGAGAGCCATTCTCCATTTTGGACGCCATTATTATGCGATTTGTGAGGTTGGATATGATATGAGGTTGATCCATTGCGAAACGAGTCAAATAAGAAATAATCCCGCATTTCCATATGGCTGAGGATCCACGAGCAGTCTGCGTGATTGTTGCCACATTGCTGGCATTGTTGTTGATACGTTATGACATGATGATAAATTTGTCGAGGAGACAATATACCTAATGCCAAATAAATGCTCAATTGTGAAGAATTGTTATTCGAAACATCCGCTGCGCTTCTATTTGCACACGATGCATGATTTTGCACAAATGTTTCGAGGTGGTGCATGGCATGTTCTTCCATATCATGGTTACATAATAATTGTTGTTGCTTGGCATATTGATCTTTTGCAGATTTAATTACTTTTTGTATCAATTCTTTAGGCAAACCAAGTATTGATTTAGATTCAGCCAATGCAAGTGGTTCTGTTAATTCTTCCAGTGAAGGTATTTTTCCAGGATTAATTCCCAAAATATCTCTGGCCAAATGATTTGAAGATACCCTTTCGGCAATTTCTCTTACAGGAGATACTGTCCTAGAGACACGTCGAAAATCCCCCATAATTGTTGGCATGCCAACAAATCTTGAAGGTGAGATATTTGTAATTTTCGATGACTTTTCCCATTCATTATTAACGCAAGCATGCGAATGATCTTTTTCCGAATTGGCAGAATTGTTGTTTGGTCTTTTTTTCTTTCTTTTTTCTTTAGGCCGAGCTAATCTTTCCCATACACATTGCTCCATTGGTAAGTCGTCTGGATGGGCCAATGTTAACGATGATGTCGTGTAAACTTTACAAGTATAAACATCATTATTGCAGAATAGTAATCTCTTCAATTTTTCAGACTGGGCATATTCGTAATATCCAGGAATTTCGCTCCAAGCCACTTCATTCACTTGTAATTCTCGTGCCAATTCCGGTATGACTTTTAGAGGACTTCCGTGTCGTATTAATAATGTTCCACCTAACTTTTCAAGACTATTTCGTAAACTAGTGACAGCATGGAGGAGGTGGCGAGTAAAGTGAGGCCCGTACGTTACGCTTTGGGCACCATTTTGAATGTGTGTTGGTCGTGGTGAAAATTCGTCCGGGTCAAAAATGAAGAGGCTGTAAATTCGAGATGCTTGGGTGTAGAGTTCATTATCGTGGAGTCTGAGGTCTCGACGATGCCATACGAGTCGAGACATGTTGATTTCTAAAATGGAAGATGTCTGAGCCGGAATGAACGGGAATAGTAAATAAGGTAATTATGATGATCTCCTGAATGTTGACGATCCGTTGAATGAATCTAGTCGAATGATAACGAAGATATGTACGGCTGAAATGATGATGACGACGGTCCCGCCGTGCCGATGTTATGACAGGACGGTGTAATAATATTATTGTCAATTGCCTTTATGAGCTGTAAATATTTGTTTTCTTTTATGTTAATTATTAATATTACTGAAAATATAAATATCAACATATATAGGTAAATATAAGTGGCGTGGCGGTTCAATATTAGAATCCATCACGATGACGCACAAACATTGCCGTCGTTGCATTCGCCAATCCTTCAGCCCAAGAGGAAACACCATATTCTCCCGTTTCTACAACAAGATCTCCGTCGTTTCCTTGGCCATTATCTCACTTCTCTTGTCCACTAATTCCGCCGCCATGAGACTGGTCGTCCAGCGAGTAAAATCCGCCTCAGTCACCGTAGACAACACTCAAATATCCACCATTGGACCCGGCATCCTCGCCCTCGTCGGTCTTCACATAGAAGACACGCCCTCCGATTTAGAATACTGCGCCCGCCGTCTATTGGCATGCAAATTATGGGAAAATGACAATGGCGCTCCCTGGCGACAGCACGTGAAACAAAAACAGTTCGAAATTTTGTGCGTATCTCAATTTACATTGTATGGAACATTATCGAAAAAGAATCAACCAGATTATAAATTGGCGATGAAGGCGGAGCAAGCTCAGACAATGTATGGTAATTTTTTGGACTTGTTGAAGGAGGGGTATGAAGTGAGTAAGATTTTGGACGGGAAATTTGGTGCCATGATGGATGTGGGGTTGGTGAATGATGGGCCTGTGACTATTATTATTGACAGTCGTGATGGGATGCTGGCGTCTCAGTCATCATCAATTTCTTCGGAAGAAAACAAAAAGAGTGAATAAAGTTAGTGGATCTGTTTTTGATGCGGTTTATTAGTTTGTAAAACATCAGTGCAAATCAAAATTGTGAAAGATCAAATAGATTCGTTAATACATATTAATGAAGGACATCGCATTGTACTTTGAAGGCAATAATGGATAGTGTCGAGAATAGAGAAGCCGTCATGTTCTCAATCAAATTAATCGCATGGCAGTATTGAAAATACTACATACACCAGCCATGTGCGTGATACGTCAGATAAGCTTGGAATACTCTCGTTCCATAGTGTCCGGAATTATTTTTGCGCACATTACCAAACAACATACTGCAGCACAAAATGTTGGATTTAATTTCAGCAGTGCAACTATGAGTACTAGTGTCACTATGAGATTTAATCCAACTCAACACTCTGATTTTTATTTGACAAATGTTTTTGAGACTGAATGTTACTTCTACTTCTGATTTTTTGTTGCTTGGCCATTTTCCTTGGAATTCAAAAATTAATTGCACTTCCTAGAAACAAAAAATTCGTACAGTTGATAATAATTATTGAATACAAAAATATGTAACATGTAACTCAAAGAATGCAAATTTAAAAGCGAATTATTTTCTACGCATGACTTCTGGCCTGAGATAATTTGAAGTCATTGATGATTTAGTAGCAGAGATCAAGGTGAAAGTAGTGTTCGCACAGTTAGTGTACGTAACGAATCTGTGCGGGGTAAAGCCATCAATTCTGGCCTTGTAAATAAATGCATGCATCATATTGCAAGTGACTGAAAGAGTGCATCTGTATAATGACTACAGCATGTGCTCTAAAAAGACATATTGCACAAAGCAAGTTGTATGAAGCAACTGAGGAGTAATAAAAAATAATAGTTATGCCAAAACCAATATTTCAAGCCCTCCATTTGGCTTATTCAGTGATGGTCCCCTTACGAATTGTTGTGGTTGTTCATAGTGCCATTCAAAGCGTGGCCACCAATTCCCATCAAACTAATAGCTTCAATATCAACATCACCTTGAGTGTTATTGCTAAACATGCTCATATCCAAGTTGTCTAATCCAGGGATATTCATACCCTGCTCCTCTTCAGCCTCGTCTCCACCCACAAGTTCAAACAAACGCCCGCGGTGGCCTCTACCACGGTTAACTCCACCTCCGATTGCGAAAGGAGAAGATGAAAACTGCATCTCTTGCGAAGCGCTTGCATATTGAGGCTGAGGCATGGATTGGAAGGAAGGCGCAGCATCGTAGCGAGAATCGTTCGCCATTCCAGAAAAGTTAGCCACCATAGGAACGTCATTGCGGATCCCCATATCAGACCGCATAGTGCGTCTGATATTGTCCAACACAGAAGGATGAGGAGGGAAATTCATCTTTCCTGCCTCATTTTGCATCAATATGAACATGCTGCTCAAGTTCGAAAATGTGCTGCTGCCAGCAGGAAACGTTTCAATGTATGAAATAAAGCCATTCTGCTCTCCACACAACCGTGGATCAAGAGACATGAGATCATCAACTGAGAGGGTAGCGTTGGCATTGACAAAGCAATCCGAGCACAAGACTACGCTGAATGAAAGAGGTATGTTCGATGAACCTTCCACCATGTCAATCATTGTACGAATGTATTGAGAAGATGTGGCACTTTCCGGTGGCGTCACAATAATGGCAGAACCACCAGCACGGTTCAAGATTGCTTCACCGCCACCATTTTCTTTGCCAAAAGGAAGTAGTCCGCCAAAGGCAGCATCTACGTCTGGAAACATGGCACAAAAGAAATTGTTTCCATAGACTGAAATCGAGTCAGTCCATGTCTCCAAGTTAGCACCAAGACCTTTGGACAAACAGTCCAAAGTTTGTGGTGGTAGACGACAGGACAGGTTAGTCTGCTCAGCAATAGCGCCAATGATTTCGTGACGGCGTACTGCAGAAAAGACCGATGACATCAGCCTATTCTGCTCCCCGACATATCGTTTTGACATACTCGAGAATACAATGAACGGTATCGATACACGAGATCTTCCAGACCAGTCGATCAGAACATTGTCGTTTTCCTGCATCGCTGATACGTTAATATCCAAATCTGACCAATTTGCGGGAACTTGCTGCTCACACTGCGATTGGAACTGAACAACCTCCTTCGCGAGAGAGATACAGAGCTCTGACATGGCTGCACCAGCATCTCTTAGAACCTCAATGCTAGTAGGAACATTCGCGCTATACCTTGTCTCTTCCACCGAGCGACGATTCTCTGAAATGAATTGCCTCTGAAGGAAAGCTCTAAGATAATCCACATCATCCCAACTAGGAATTACGGGGTCAAGGAAGGACTCTGACCCATGAGATGCACGAATGATCCAGCGATAGAGCACTGCACGAAGCGTATGTTCATCAATTACACGAAATGGATGATTCGGAGATGATCGCGCTTCGGCGCATTTTCGAAAAAGCTCTTGCAATTTTTCCAGACGGAACAGAGACACCGCGGGAAACTCAACAGAGATAGAAGACATGAAAGATGGAATATTCGCAGAAGATGCTCCAGGGCTGTTGATGGATGGTGACTTTCCGACGGCAGATGGTATTGTTCCTCCACCTTGTAGATTAGATGGTGGAGGAGTAATTGAAGTCCTTCTTGGCGCGCTTGGGTAGCCAGGAAGACCTTGGAATCCCTCGTTAGCTCCACTTGTTCCAGCTGAAAAGTCTTGGTACGAGCTGGGTTGAGGAGGTGGTTGGGAATCAAAGTCCAGAAATCCAAGCACATCGTTTGCCATGCTAGCAAGCTGATCATCAACAGAAACTTTAGGATCCATAGTAGGCTGCATTTGTGTCTGGTTAGGTGTAGGAGGCAAACTAGCTGCAGTGGAATGCAAACTGTCATCCAAGCGAGTAGCCGAAGAAGGCCTGTTCTTTGCATTTGCACCAGATGCTGCGGCTTCGGCAGAAGTTGTAGTCTTCGACTCCTTCGCTGATTTAGCTGTTGTTGTCGATGTAGACTTAGACGGTTGCGTCTTGGGTTGACTTTCTCCAGGAACCGGTGTTGCTGCTACCGTTGACGGAGCAGCTTTACTTTCCCATCCCCGTTTCTTGAGCACTGGCGCACTGGCGGCTTTTGGTTGAGGTGTTGGCTGTGTGTTCTGACGGGATTGTTGCACTGGCACCTTAGGATTGTCACCTGGAATCTTTTTGGGGGCATTACTTTGGCCCTTTGTTGGTGTCTTTGTGCTACGAAGATTGTTGACAGTATTTGGAGGAGCCGGCTTCTTTGCTGGTTCTGGCTTTGGCAAAGAAACCTCGCGCACTTTCTTGACCTTAGTCTCAGCTTTTTCAACTGCTCCCTTTTGTTTGGTCTCGGCACCCTCCGCCCACTTAAGATTTGATTTCGATTCACTTTGTTTCTTGTGTTGTGCTGGTTGTGATGGCAGTGACACTTCCTTAACTCGAATGGATGGGTTATCCTTTTTCGGTTTGGGAAGTGAGTCAACAAAAACTTCTTTTGTTTTCTTGACTGAGATCGTCTGTGCGCTCAATTCTACCACCTTCTCTTTCTTCGCAGGAGATAGAGCAGGCTTTGAAGGAGGATTTGCATCCTTTACTTTGGAATCTTGTTCTTTCACCTCATCTTTTGCCTTTTCAGCCTTTTGCTGACGATCGCGCTCCTTCTTTTTTTTCTTCTTTTTATTGTTTTTGCTTTCTGATGCTGCAATTCTTTCTTGTTCTTCTGCTTCAATCTCAAGCAAGAGCGCCTCTTCTGCTGCACGTGCATCAGCTTCTGCTTTGGCAATGGATGTTGTTCCGGCATTTTTATTTTTCTTCTTTTTGGACCCAGCGGATGTCAAAGGCGAGGCTGCGCTGTCACCAGCAGTGTGAAGGGCAACTGTTTCATTCTCTTCCTCGGAATCACTCTCGTCATGGTCACTGTCATCGTCAGACATGCCCCTGGGATGACCCTCACGGTGCATTTGCTTCAGTCGCAAGTTAATCAAAAGACGCGCCCGCTGCACCTTCTTCCTGTCCCGGGAACAACGTGGAACACTGGCATTGTAATCAGTCACCATTTCAACGGCGGCATCAATCAAGTTTTGCTCTACGAGAATTGCCAACGCTGTGTCTCCCTTTTTGGTAGTCACAGTGTGATCAGCTCCATGACGTAGAAGAAGCATGACAGTATCAGGAAGACCCTTGGTTGCAGCCTGGAGTAACGCCGATAAAGTTGGATCTGCTTCCTCCGTAGGAGCCCCCTCCTCGAGCAACAAACGTACTACTTCATCATGCCCCTTGTAAGCTGCAATACTTAGCGGACTCCACCCTGTATCCGTACACTTGCAAGGATCGGCCCCATGATTCAGCAATGCCTCCACAGCCGCACTCTGCCCATGATTCGCCGCAGTCAACAAAGGAGTCTCCCTCCATTTATTCAACGCATGAACATCCGCATCGCCTTCCAACAACTGTTGCACCGCACTCAAGTGTCCCGGCTTCCCACCAGCACACGCCTTGTGCAATGGAGTCGATAAATCTTCCGTCACACGACAATTCACCGGAGCACCCGCCGCAAGCAACAATCCAACAATTTCTTCGTAGCCCTTGTGCGCCGCAAATGTCAACGCCGACCAACCCGCCTCCGAACAAAGGCTCGGATCCGCCCCCGCATCCAAAAGACCCTTGACCGCCTCCACATGTCCATTATTCGCAGCAATCAAAAGAGGCGTCTCCCTCCACTTATTGCACGCATTGACATCGGCACCCCTCTCCAACAAAAGATGAAGAACCTCCAAACTCCCCGGAGAGATTGGTCCCGGGGCCCCGCCGTTATTGTTGTTATTATTGCTACTACTACTCGAACTACTCCCATTGCTCCCACCCCCTCCATTCCCATTGTTATTCCCCGCCTCCCCATTCGCCGAACACGCCGTATGCAACGGAGTATACAAGTCATCCTTAAACTGACAATTCACCCTCGCATCCTGCGCCAGACAACTCCTCACCGCATCTGGATTCCCCTCCTCGACCGCACACTTGAGATACAACTCTGCATCTTCCGGATCGATCGTGACACTCGAACTCTTGACCGTCACACTCGCCCTGACCGTCAAACTATTATTATGAACATATCCCTCCTGCTGGATACGATCGCTGGTAATAAACTGACTCCACCCCCAATCAATCGCCTTTGGACACAATTTGAACGTCTTGTCCGGATTGCGCTTGGCATACCCCAAACTCGGTCCGTGGGGATGTTCCAATGTCAATACGTAGGAAACGGCCTTGTTCCATCCAAAGGGCAATTCTTCCGCATCCGCCACTTGTAGAAAGAGGGATAGATGGTGATTGGACGCGCGTCCGTTGCCGTTGACGTAGATGATGAGACGCCATTTGTTACCGTGGGGGTCGACGGTGGTGTTGGAGTATTCTGCTTTTTTGCATCCGGAATCGCGTTTTTGGGCGTAGTCGGTGATGGTGTAGGTGAATTCGCAGGTGGAGGTGTGGGTTTGGGGTGTCCATGTGGGGGGTGGTTGGTTGGAGGATGTGGAGGAAGTGTTACTGTTGTTGTTATTCATGGCAGCGGTGGCGTCTCCACTGTTGCTGTTGGTATTGTTGTTGTTATTATTGTTCATGCTACCGTGATTGGCAGAAGGCAATACGGAACTACTGGCACCGCTGCTGCTGCTACCACCACCACCACCACCACTGTTGTGATGATTGCCCATGCCGGAATCCGAATCGGAAGAAGGATGAATGGGACCACCACCCCCTCCACTACCATTACTACCACCATTTCCATTTCCCACGGCATTGACAGCCCGTCCCAAGGCGGCATTATTATTCGATGGAGGGACGCCCAAAAAGGGAATCACGGCACCGCCACCAACGGTATTCGTTGATCCAGCCATGGGGGGAGGAGGAGCACCGAATCCAAAACTCAATGCGGACGTTGTTGTTGTTGTTGTTGTTGTTGTTGTCGTGCCACTACCACCACTCATCAATGAAGAACCAACAACAGGGGCATTATTATGTATGATGCTGCTGCTGCTACCGGTTGTGCTATTGCCATTGCTACTGCTGCCGCCGCCGACGCAATGACTGGCACTGTGACCATTGTCCAAACTAGCGGTCGTGCTAGTAGTGCTATTGGTAGTAGTACTGCCCTTGGTATTGGAGGTGAATTGAAAAATGGGTGCAGCCAAAGAAGAAGAAGAAGAAGTAGACAAAGTGCTGTTGTTGTTGTTGTTGGTGTTGGGATTGGAAGCGTGGTTGATGCTATTATGGTGGGAGGTGGCAGAGGATGATAACGGTACCGAAGCCGCAAACGGTTGGGGTAGCAACATGGACTGCGAAGAAGAAGAATCTCCATTGTGATGGATATGGTGGGTATTGTAAAGAGGAACTACCGCCGCCGCCGCCGCACCACCACCACCAGATTGTCGGGTACTGTTGTACTTTAACTTTTTATTTTTGGACCCGCCCGATGCCAGGAGAAGATTCGGATCGGCGCCGCCGCCGCGCATCGAGTTGGCACCACCGCCGACGACGCCGACGCCGAGGGAAAGTGCGCCCCCAGAGCCAGAAGCGGCACCCACCGCGGCCGTCGGAAAGGGAGGCAAATTGGTAATTCCGCCGACGTGGGTATTCTGAGGGGCGGAGGATGGAAAGGCGGGCAGATTCATTGTTGGAAGGGGGGCGGATGGTGTCATGCCGCCTCCGACACCACCGAGACCACCGACGGCAGAGGAGGGAGCACCGCTGAATTGAAAGAGCGTCGGTTGTCCTCCTCCTCCTCCTCCATTATTGGTTGAGGATGATGATGATGCCGCCGCTCCCGCCCGAGAGGAGGAGGAGGAGGCACCCGCGTTGTCGGCCGAGTCGCCGTCGTCGTCGCCATGGTGGTAATGGCGATAGTGATGGTCTCGACCGCCATCTCCATCCCCATCATCGCCATCTCCGTCTCCATCCATGATGATTCCACCAGCCATTCCACCGACGCCACCCCTGTTTCCGCTGCCGCGAGACGACGACCATTCCAACGCCATGGAGGATGATGATGATGGTGGTGACGACGACGACGACGTCTGACCTCCTCCACCCGACGCGGGACCGCCGCCATCATTGTCATTTCCGGCATCGTCATGATCATCCTCCTGATGATGATGATGATGATGATGATGATGATCGCGGTCACCGCCACCAACACCACTGCTGCTGCTGGAACTACTTTCTCCTGTCAGGGCGGCTTCGGCAGAGGGTGGCGGCGGTGGCGAGGATGCCTCTGTTGCTTGTTGAGGGGAGGATCTCCAACGCATCATAATAATACCACTTATTATAATATATTCCTACTGCCTACTATGCTGGTGATGGTTGTTTGGTGTGTGCGATGTGAGTTTGTCTTATTACAATACACTTTGTATTATTTTGCTATCAATGGTCCATCTATCTCCATCTATCCACGATTGTTGATGTAGAGTAGCTATTTTTTTCTAGTATCTAGATATGGTATTTATTTTTTTGGTCCCAGCGTTCGTTGTTCGTTCGTTGTGCTTGGTTATTCATAGCGGTTCGTTGCTGCACTGTATTCTGCGCTGGTGGATGATTGACGACCATGGCGGCCGGCGGACGGGACGATCGATTGGCAGCCGCCTTCGGCGGCTCGCTGTCCAGTGTCCAGCGCAGTGCGTGTCGACTGTCGACTCCATTTTTTATCTACTACCTACTAACAACTATTACCAGACCTAAAGTCTGACCGATGGCGTACGGACGGTGCGTTAAATCATTCAATCAACAATCAACACAAGCAACACAAGCAACACAAGCAACACAAGCAACACAATCAACACAATCAACACAAGCAACACAATCAACACAATC
>JALLAR010000476.1:0-16870 GCA_036939335.1 Conticribra guillardii
TACCGTGCATCGGATATTATCACCTTTGTTTGGATAATTATTACCACGAGCGGTCATTGAGAGGTTTCAGATGTTGCAGGCTGGTCAAACACATGCCTGACAAATATATCAAAGATCAAAGATTAGTGTTGGCAAACTCAAGCTAGATTCTAAGTCCTGAGCGTCCGCCCCGGGCATGTGCAGTTGCTTAATGAAGGTCGGCCAATGTGGAGCCAGGAAGCGAGGGTACAAACATTCCGTGCTTACCTGCACTCACTTGGTGCAAAATGGAAGTGGGAACAGCTAAATGTTGATGGGAATGACTGTTGCTCGATAGCGAAGGCACTATGCAATGGTACTGCCATTGCTGTCACTGACGCATCCTATCACCGTGACAATAAGCTCCCAACATATCGGGTGCAGGATGGATTATATTAAATATTAAATATTTTCTTAGTAAACTGAACATAACTTTTGTCTTTCTACATCCACCATCTAAAGCAGAGCAACAGCACCGAACCATAAGGTGGAAACCATCATTCAAATTTTGGGGATTTGATCACCACAGGGTCAACAGCGAGAGAGACTATGTATGACGTCAGCATTGTCTGTATTTGAACTATGAATAAACAAATTAAAAATAATGATCGTCAAAACTACTAGATTGCCGTAGTTGAGTGCAATTACTGCTGCCTACAATTGACAATCTACAATCATTTTGCTGAATTTTATTTGCAATCTTTATATGTAATTCTTGATAGAATTTAAAATAAGTTTTAAATTTGGAAGCAACTCATGTTGTGATCAGCTCAGAAATAGCATGATCATGATGTGCTAGAGCTAGAGCGCAGACAGAAACTAGATAAAATAGAGATAGAGACTACAGTCTTAGGCTAAAAATCATGACACCATCCCACTGTTGCCATTTTGCATCTCATATACTGCAAAGAAATAAATTGAGTTTCCAAACTGTTTGAATTTGAAATCCATTTAGCAACCAAGAAGAACAGTACGATATCTAGAACAAGAAAATATTGTGGAATATACCAATACCATATATTTGCAAAAAATCATGGGTAATTATACATGACAAGTTTAATACAAACTTCAAACTCCATTCAAATAATACCCAGCACCTCCACAGAGAAAGAGCCAGCACATTCAATCACTCAGCCCCAATTTCATAGCACTTGTCATCTGTATTTGAACTATGAATAAACAAATTAAAAATAATGATTGTCAAAACTACTACATTGCCGTAGTAGTTGAGTGCAATTACTGCTGCCTACAATTGACAATCTACGACCATTTTGCTGAATTTCATTTGCAATCTTTATTTTAATTCTAGATAGAATTTAAAATGAGTTTTAAATTTGGAAACAACTCATTTTGTGATCAGCTCAGAAATAGCATGATCATGATGTGCTAGAGCTAGAGCGCAGACAGAAACTAGATAAAATAGAGATAGAGACTACAGCCTTAGGCTAAAAATCATGACACCATCCCGCAGTTGCCATTTTGCATCATACCACAAAGAAATAAATTGAGTTTCCAACCTGTTTGAATTTGAAATCCATTCAGCAACCAAGAAGAACAGTATGATATAGAAAACATTGTGGAACTTTGACTTTGGAAGATACCACATATATCTGCAAACATCATTATCATTATCAGGAATCAGTAATTATACATGACAAATTTAATACAAAATTCAAACTCCACAGCCACAGTGATCTGGCTATATCTATATTATAATGCCCATATCCATACACACAAACACAATACAAGAATTCAAATATCCCAGCACCTCCACAGAGAAAGAGCCAGCACATTCAATCACTCAGCCCCAATTTCATAGCACCACTTTGTTACAAGGGCAGGGAGATGCTGCTCCCTCTCTAGAAGATGCTAGAAGTAATGTCTGAATGATTGAATGAGAGGTATTATTATTAGTACTCTCTCTCTCTAGAGAGTGCAAATATTATTGTACCATCTATGATACCATAATATCATACAATCATCTTCATTCAGAAGAACAGCTCTTTTATCAGCTGATGCTGATCATCCAGCCCCCAAAACCAAAAACATCGATCGGCCGCACCCAGAAAAAAATGGCGCGGCGCTAAGTATCTATGTAGGACCTCGTACGATACAATACTAGGTACATAGTAGGTACTCTGGGATGTTTGATCGAAAGAGCCAAAAAAATCTGACGACAATCCATCGACGACGCCACGGATAGTACTACATACTACTGCCGCTTGCTCTACCTATCATCTCTACAGATCTCTACCCTAGTAGGAACAACATCATGGCCAGCGCGGCGACAAATAATAATTTCGAATCATGGGGAATAAATAATGTTTTAATACTACTACTAAACTAACTTCTGCACCCTGCTTACTTAAAACACAATCGAATCAAGCTTCGATCCCAGGATTCTTTGACTGGAAAGATGCCGAGCCAACAACGCCAACGACCATACTAATAACAATCATAATAATATATTATTGACGAAGATGGGAAGCAACGGAAGGAAACGAAAGCGTCCCTCCGCCGTCGCCCCCGATATTTCTCCTGTTGATGATGATGTTAATGGATCAATTTTGGCACCATCTCCAGCATCCGCATCCGCATCCGTATTGACCAATATTGATAGAAATACTCCGCGCTTCCTCGGCAATACTACTAATAACGATGGACGACAAACAATATTATATCCTCAATCTCGTTACAACAATAATAATGACCGGGTTCGAAACACCACTGCTGGCGGAAAGAACGACAACAATGACAATGACAATGACAACAACGGCGATGATGGACGACAGTATTCCACGCAATCAAGTAGTATCGGACGACGACACAATTTACAACGAGGGGCAAAGGACAAGGTGTATGCGGAACGGCTGGCATTGCAAAAACATTCCATGGAGGACGACGGCGAAAATGAAAATGAAGTTCAAGTTCAATTTGAAAATGGCGCCCATTTTGAAACCTGTTGGATAGAGGATAACAAGTTGGATGATTCCGTAGTTGGTGGAAGGAAGAGGAATCGCAAGGGGATGGATCATGGGGAGGGGGCTTGTCAACTACTACCCTTGCCTGCTGCTACTACTGCCACTGACATACGAGTAGCTGGCCGTAACAATGACAAAAGTAGAAAATGCAGTAATCCACAAACGAGCATCCAAAAGAGCAAAAAGAGCAACAACAACAACAAAAACAGCAAAAACAACAACAACAACAACAACAGCTGCAGGAACCATACTACTAGTAGTAGTACTACCAAGAGCAGCGGTAGTAAAAAGAAAAGTCACAAGGGAAAAAGCAGCACTCGAGTCAGCTGTCCCAATTGGCCATTTTTTACGGAATCTTCATCCAGCAGCAGTAGGAGTGGTGCTGGTGGTGCTGCTGTCACTGCCGTGGTTGTTCCTACTACTGCCGCTACTGCCAACATTCCCATCACGACTTTGGTATCAAATAATGCGGTGGAGGAAAAGGAAGAATCGTGTGCTAGCAACAGCAATAAGCAAAGAGGCAAACATCATCATCATCATCAACAACAACAACAACAACAACAAGTCAGTGATAAGAAAATATCGCCCAATTGGCCATTTACGGAACCTGCATCCACAATGACCAAGACTAACACTGCCACTGTCACCGCCACCGCCACTGTGAATGACAAAAACAATCATTATGGCGTCAATGATTCCAAATCTGATAGCAGTACCAAACATCATGACAATCACAACGAACCAATGGACAAGCCACGACATTCATCCCCTGACAAATCATTAATAGTTGACCCATTGTCCAAACATTCCATCGTCGAGTTAGCCACGGATTCAGTCATGGAAACACCATCTATGAATCCCAACAATGACATTATTCAACAATCGAAACAACCGATACCGTCTCCATCATCATCCACAACATGCACGGTATCTACATCAACGAAACAACCAACTAGACGACCACACACCAAACAATCAGCAACAACAACAACAACAACAACGGCATCCTCCTCCTCCTCCTGGTCCTGCAAAATATGCACTCTTGTCAATCACTCTCGCCGACGTAAAAAATGTCAAGTTTGTGGAACTCCGAGAAATTTGGCATTGAGTCCGGATGGATCTTCCTTGACACTGTTGGATGATTCTTATAATATTGTTGGTGATGATAATGGAGGGACGATGGGCTGCTGTGCCGTCAGCAATGCTAATGATGCAAACGACGCACACACTCCCACTTGTGCCAATAGTGCAGCAAATAATTCGATGCATTCTACTACCTCTTCCTCTCGCCAACTTGACACGCACACCAATACCCATGGCACCAATGCAACATCTTTCAAACCAAATTCTCACACATGCGCCACATCATCTACCAACGAACCACATCTTCATTCTCAACCAAATAATACTAGTCCCATGGATATTTTTTCTGCCATGATTTCTGCACCGGTATCCACTCGTTCTAAATGCAAGACACGATTGTCTCAATCACAATCACATCATCCATTGACACAGATGGACGATGGGTTGTATCAGCAGCACCATGATCAAGAACGTCATCATTCACAAGTGAAATTGAAAACTCCACACGAAGAATCACCACAATTCAGTAAAGTACAGGAATGGATACAAAAGCGAAACAAATCCAAACAAGAAAAACGACGCAATAGGAGCTCCAAAAAGAAGAATGGTACGGAAGTAAAAGTGCGACTCATGGTCGATGGGCTATTATTAGACTCTGATGAGGCACACGCGGAGAGCAAATCCTTTGGCAGTCAGTTGGGACAGCTGGGATGCTTGTCCGCCGTTATCCCTGTAGAACTTCTTCCTCGGATTGAGTTTTCTAGCGGATTGGATCCGAGAGAATGCAAAGAGTCGTGCAGTACTGATGAGATTGGGAGTGATTGTGTCGAGGAAACAGCAGATGGCAATTCATCCAACAAATCAAATCAATTTTCTCAAAACCAAGTACACCACAACACAACGCTTGAAGCCCCATCTCCAGATCCAGCAACTCTGCCAGTTCCAGATTCAAGGCACAGGGAAAAATTATCCAGTAATAATCCAAGGTCGGGTGACAATCAAAAAGAAATGAAAGAAGTCTGCAGTGTGAGCGAAGCATGTGCACATCACCAAGTATCGGCACAAACTCATTCGCCTATCATATCTCTGGATAGAAATGCATCGAGTATCTACCACCTTCAGGAGACTTCTCCTCGTCACTGTTGCATTGCATCAGTAGCAAATCAATCCCAATCTACCGCCAGCTCTTGTGATAATATACTAGACGACTCTATGGGTCTCATCAAAGTCACACGCATTTTGGTTGCAGGCAAAGCTGTGAGTAAGAAAAGTCTATTGGCAAGATCAGAATCAGTCTACCATAAGTCTTCCCCATCTCAGTCAAGGAGTCCTGTTTCGGCAATGTCCGTGCGATCATCTTCTACACCCGTTGTCTGTAATGACAGCAAGACAAAACGAGAGGAAGATTGCGAACCTGACAGTACAGCCGGGCCGCTAGATTGTTATCAGATCGAGGACGACGATGTTAAATCTAGTCATGCAAGTTGTATTATGAATAATACCGGCGAGGATGGATTGAATGGCAATAACCAAAGAAAACTGCAACAACACCATGGCGCCCATGATGACAACGCGAAACAATCAAGAGTAAATGTGGATGCCGACAACAGTAATCAATTCAATTACTTCAATCGCGCAGACAAAGAATCAACGCAACGAATAAATTTGGACGAACGCGATGAATGTTCAGTGTCAAGTATGAATCCAATGAGAACAGCAGGGCACGTTTTAGCGAGTGCAGTCGATGGTAGCTGGGCCAATTATTATGACGATGACATCACCAAACCAATCAAAGAGCGGCAAGTGCCGATACACAATGGATCGCGCAATCGGCAAGGTAATGGTGATGGCACAAATGACGTCAGCGGAATGGATAGTCGTGCAATTGATTCAGAAAGTGACAATCCGAATGTAAACAGTGAAGCAATCTGTGACAGCAACATTTGCACAGAGAAAATAATAGAGAAGACACAACATGATATGCACGACAGTGGGTGCGTAGACAATGATTCCTATGTGGGTGGACAGGACCCTATTTTGAAGGCATCGAATGTTGCTAAAACTGATCATATTGTAGAGCAAATGAAGGCAGCACCTGGTTTATCCGAACATGACGGGAATATGTCTATTTCATCTAAAGTTGCAGATGAGATTAATATTTGCGACTGCAGAGATGGGAGTTTTGATTCCTCAAGAAGGCAAGAAAATCACCAGGAGAAAAACGCTGGGACCCAAGATGAAATGCACACTAATTTGATGAATTCTGGTGTATCTTGCAAATATTCAGACCCTAGACAAGAAGAAACGAAGCAAAGGCAGTTTTCTCAAACTAACGACAACAAGCACAACGATAACAAATTCGAAGGCTCGTTACATTTTTCACAGACGTTTTCCCACGAACCCCCGTCACAAGAGTCGTCATTTTTCCCGATGACTCAGCAAATGCCAGATTTTGATTATTTTTCGCAGGTAAGTCACGCACTATGTTTCCACATTTTGACGCAAATTCTTTTTTGATAAGAAGTTCTCATCATGCCTTGTGGCCGTTGATAAAATTTTCAGCCTGCTTTCAGTGGATCACCAAAAATCCTATCTCATGAGACTACCAAGAAAGCGTCACATTTAAATGTGCGAGAAACGCCAAAACAGAGCAATCTGAATGGACAAAATCCGAAGCTCCCTGTACTCAATAGTGTTTGCGATAAACATATCATGACGAGTGGCAATGAATTCGGACAAAACAAAGCGAATAACTCTGTTGGTTACTCCACAAAAACTATCATCAAAAAGAATGCCGATCCACTTCTAAAAAAGACCTTCACAGAAAAGCTTTTACCAGCCTCATCATCTGTTAATGCACTGGAAAAAAAACAACAGGCGAATGATGATTCAATTGTATGCTCAAACGAGCAATCACAGGCCTCAGCTCCTGCGGCAACAATTGGATTCCAAATTGCCGGAATTTGCAAGTCAATCGAAATATCTGATGAGCAACTAGCTGGTCCAGCAAAAGTGTTTGACAGTAACATAACAAACAATGACAAAGATGGCAAAGCTGCATCGAAGAGTTCGAAGTTTGGGGAGGAGGAGAGTTATTATTCAGATCATTCTGATGTGACCAATGCCAATGAAAGTTTTTCAACAAGCTTTCAAGGGTTCAAAACTGCTGGACGAAAATCGACCATTGCAGTGTCAGAAGAGAGTCTAACAAGGGCGAACAAGCTTTTATCAATCAACGCAAACGATCACGTTGTAAATGATGGTCCAAATGTATGCTCGAAGGAGCAATTACGGGCCTCAGCTCCTGTTGCAACAATGGGGTTCCAAATTGCTGGAAGTGGCAAGTCAATCGAAATATCTGACGAGCAACTAGCAAGTGCAGGCAATTTACTGTCCAAAGCACAGAATCCCAAGAATATCAAGATTGGCAAGGCTTCATTGAAGAGCTCGAAGTTTGGTGACGAGGAGAGTTATTATTCAGATCACTCTGATGTGCCCAATGCCAATGAAAGTTTTTCTACAAGCTTTCAGGGGTTCAAAACCGCTGGACGAAAATCGACCATTGCAGTGTCGGAGGAGAGTCTAACAAGGGCGAACAAGCTTTTATCAATCAACGCAAACGATCACGTTGTAAATGATGGTCCAAATGTATGCTCGAAGGAGCAATTACGGGTTTCAGTTTCTGCGGCAGCAATGGGGTTCCAAATTGCTGGAAGTGGCAAGTCAATCGAAGTATCTGATGAGCAACTACCTAGTGAAGGCAATTTACTGTCCAAAGCGCAGAATACTAAAAATGACGAGATTGGCAAGGCTGCATTGAAGAGCTCGATGTTTCGGGACAATGAGAGTTATTATTCAAATCACTCTGATGCAACCAATGTCAATGAAAGTTTTTCTACATGCTTTCAAGGGTTCAAAACTGCTGGACGAAAATCGACCATTGCAGTGTCGGAGGAGAGTCTAACAAGGGCGAACAAGCTTTTATCAATCAACGCAAACGATCACGTTGTAAATGATGGTCCAAATGTATGCTCGAAGGAGCAATTACGGGCATCAGTTCCTGTTGCAACAATGGGATTCCAATTTGCTGGAAGTGGCAAGTCAATCGAAATATCTGACGAGCAACTAGCAAGTGCAGGCAATTTACTGTCCAAAGCACAGAATCCCAAGAATGTCAAGATTGGCAAGGCTGCATTGAAGAGCTCGAAGTTTGGTGACGAGGAGAGTTATTATTCAGATCATTCTGATGTGACCAATGTCAATGAAAATTATTCCTCGTGTTTTCAAGGTTTCAAAACTGCTGGACGAAAATCGACCATTGCAGTGTCGGAGGAGAGTCTAACAAGGGCGAACAAGCTTTTATCAATCAACGCAAACGATCACGTTGTAAATGATGGTCCAAATGTATGCTCGAAGGAGCAATTACGGGTTTCAGTTTCTGCGGCAGCAATGGGGTTCCAAATTGCTGGAAGTGGCAAGTCAATCGAAATATCTGATGAGCAACTATCTAGTGCAGATAATTTACTGTCCAAAGCGCAGAATTCTAAAAATGACGAGATTGGCAAGGCTGCATTGAAGAGCTCGATGTTTCGGGAGAATGAAAGTTATTATTCAAATCACTCTGATGCAACCAATGTCAATGAAAGTTTTTCTACATGCTTTCAAGGGTTCAAAACTGCTGGACGAAAATCGACCATTGCAGTGTCAGAAGAGAGTCTAACAAGGGCGAACAAGCTTTTATCAATCAACGCAAACGATCATGTTGTAAATGATGGTCCAAATGTATGCTTGAAGGAGCAATTACGGGCCTCAGTTCCTGTGGTAACAATGGGATTCCAAATTGCTGGAAGTGGCAAGTCAATCGAAATATCTGACGAGCAACTATCTAGTGCAGATAATTTACTGTCCAAATCACAGAATCCAAAAAAAGACGAGATTGGCAAGGCTGCATTGAAGAGCTCGATGTTTGGTGACGAGGAGAGTTATTATTCAGATCACTCTGATGTGCCCAATGTCAATGAAAATTATTCCTCGTGTTTTCAAGGGTTCAAAACTGCTGGACGAAAATCGACCATTGCAGTATTGGAGGAGAGTCTAACAAGGGCGAACAAGCTTTTATCAATCAACGCAAACGATCATGTTGTAAATGATGGTCCAAATGTATGCTTGAAGGAGCAATTACGGGCCTCAGTTCCTGTGGTAACAATGGGATTCCAAATTGCTGGAAGTGGCAAGTCAATCGAAATATCTGACGAGCAACTAGCAAGTGGAGCAAAATTGTTAAATAGCAAGATACTGAATGATGGTTCCATTGTTAAGGCGTCTTCTACAAGATTGATTGGGGAGGAAGAGAGTTTTTTATCTAACCGTTTTGATTCGAATGAAATTAGATTTGAAGGAAGATTGGAATCCTTTTACCAAGGCTGCAATGAGGCAGATACTCTGAACTCCGGATCCAATCAGAGAGCCAGGCCATGTGTCACTGTTGCTGATCCTAATGTGGCAGAACGGGAATCGTGTGCTCATTTGACAGAGAAGTCTGGTCTACCATTATTGGAGGACTTTTCTCTCGCTGGCTCAAAGCGCAAAACCGTCGTCTCAGATGAACTATTAGCTAAAACTTGCCACTTTTTTGATGATGAGGAATCATACATTGGCGAAAAGGACGGTCACAGTTTTGACAGTAAAATACAATCGATACAGGAGTCAGTTGGCACAATTACAGAGAAATTTATTACTCCAGACAAGAAACATTCCAATCAAGCCAGAATCAATGTACAAAAGCAATATCTTCCCGACACAAAGAAGGACTCCCCTATCTTATTTGGCAACCAATCAGCCATTCCCTGCAATGATGAAGTCCCTATTTCTACTATGGCCAAGATCGACCAAGAGAACGTGAGACGCATTAATATAGTGACAGACAGAAAAGGCACTTCAAGCAGTAGAACTTGTTCAAGCGAAAACCCACACGATGACGATGATGACGGTTTGCCTTCAGATACGATATCCAGTTTGCTTTCATCCTATGACCACTCTTCATTTGACGACTCTGGGCCAGAAAGTAGGACATCTTCATCACCTTATGCAACGAATCTTTACACGCCAATTCATACCGATTATAGTAAAAAAGAATGGTTGGAATCGTCTCTGAAATCCAAGCGACTATTCGAGAATAATGCAATGAGTAGAAACAGAAGACAGAGTAAAGACAGTACACCAAGATTCCCGCTAATCCCACAATCTACCACTTCTAAGAAAATCACGCTCGGACAATTTGCTGCAGTTTATTGTTCAGTTGAAGACAACAAAACGAACTGCCTTGATCATGGTGTGAAAGATGTGACTATTCGAGTGGACAGTTCCAATGCTACCAAACTCAGATTTAACCAAGATGACGATTCACCCATGTTTTTCTTGGGCCAAAGTAACGTCCCTAAATGCAATCATGTTGGCAGTGCGGCCGATATCAGTGCATGGCTTGTCGAACAAGGTTGCGACAACTCACTTTTTAGTGCAAAGTGGGTCATGAATCATTACCGCTGGATTGTATGGAAACTTGCAGCAATGGAGCGACGTTTTTCTGGTCAATTAGGCGGTCAATATCTAACTTACCGTCATGTATTAGCTCAAATAAAGGGCCGATATGAAAAGGAACTTCTTGGTGCCAATCGTCCTGCGAGTCGCAAAATACTTAATCGAGATGTGTCGGCAAATACAATGACAATTTTGTGCGTTTCAAATGTGCTTCATTTCAAATCAAAATCGCCTAGGGGCGAAGGTGGATGTACCGGAAAGGAGGTGCACGTAGAAACCCGATTGGAATTGACTGATGGCTGGTATGCTATGCCTGCAGTTGTAGATGATTTCCTCAAAACAATGATCGAGAAAAGGAAGATCAAAGTAGGTTCAAAGCTGATGATTTGCAATGCGCAACTTTTGGGCTCAGATGAAGGAGTCGACCCTCTTGACGAGAGTTATTCCTCTTCGAAGAGAAACTGTCCTGTTTTTTTAAAGATAAGTGCAAACAATTCGCGGTTGGCCAGGTGGGACGCAAAGCTTGGATTCGTTTCGCCCAAATACAACAATCATGTCGGAGGCAATTTCCTAGTCAAGTCTCTGAACGACATCATACCAGGTGGTGGTACAATTCCAGCATTGGATTTAGTGATATGCAGAAAGTATCCAAAAATGTTTCTTGAGCGTATCCATGACGTGGAAAACAAGGTTGAAATATCCAATCATTTGACCGAATCCGAAGAGGCGGTGCACCAAAGTGAACACGAATTGAGGCATCAACGTGCAAGTGAAAAGTATGCAGATGTTGCGCAAAAAGAATGTGCTGAGGTGAGACCAAATCGAACACTTTCTTCTGAATTTGATTATGATATTACTCAAAAATATAATGACGACTTGCATCAATATTTCTGCACGAATACCATCAATGGTGACCTAAAATCAGGAACTGGACGACGATTCTCCTACGGAATGGAAGGATATGATGGCATCAAATTCGCCTGAAGAATACTATGAACAGCTTGGTGCGGACGAGAGAGAAATTGTCGATTGCTGGGAGAAAAAGCGCACAGTCCTGTTACAAGGCATGATTGCCAAGAGCATTAACGATTCTCTGAAAGACAATACATTAACAGAAAGATCAAGTGCACCATATGTCAAGCTCCTTGTGAAAGCACTCTGTTATTCTGAGAGGTCCAACGACCAGAGGGATAGGCAACAAGAAAATGCCACTTCAATTTCAGCTGAGATAACATTTTGGCGAGTATCCGACGAGCAGGTTAGTACTTTCTTCGGGGATGTTCTGATCTGTGCGTTCATCGATTACTCTGTTTTCAATATTTATAATTAATTTTCATTCGCAATTCAATTTTATCAGCTTGAATTGTTAAAAGAAGGCTCTGCTATTAGAATGATAAGCTTGGGTGCCAAATATGACACACGTCATGGTAACCTCCAGTTAACGGCAGGACCCGAGACAAAAGTAGAACCACTTCATATTGAGCCCTCACATCACCAGCTCATACGATCAGGCTATAAAAAGCGTTATCCAAAATCTCTCACCAGGATAAACATCATGTCAAGAAAAATCTGTCTCAATCTATCATCAAATGAAGTTGATGTAGCTGCGTGTGTTGTAAAGATTTCCAAAATTGGCAACAACAAGACGGTTGCGTACTTGACTGACGAGTCTGGACTTGTGTTGAAGCTAGTGAGGGATCATAAAGAACACATTGTAGATCCTTTCTTTCTTGGAAACGAAAATACATGGCCAATGGTGGCTGCCTTTTGTGATATCCAAGTTGTTTCTTTTGATGCACTTGAGCAGTGTGCTATTGCGTCATTTGGCCTATCAACTTCTAAAACCAACCGATTGATGCAGCCAAGATGCGACGAGCTTCTAGTATGGTGTAAGTCTCCTCTTGGGATTGACCAATGCGGTCATGTACTTGATCGTATTGATGCTAGCATTCCCACATCTATCGAGCCGCTTAGCAGCAAGAAAGTATGCATCGGATATATTCTTATGTTTGAATACCATGAAGCCCGAACTGACGAGACCAGTTCATCTGAGATATACGTTATTGTCGATTATGGAGACGAATATCCAATAAAAGCAAGTATCTCAAGGAAACTAATTTTGGGCGCATTTGAACTTTCTTTACGATGTTTTCAGTCAGGCGTGCTTGTTGACTCGTGCCCCACAACAGTCGAACATATAAATGTTGCGTCTATGGGGGGATATTTTCAGGATCGCCAAACTTTATTTCATTTTTCATTAGAAGAGAAAACATGTTATGAGGGAAATTCATCCATGCTTGAGGTGATTAAAATATCGCTCGCCGAAACCGATTCTATTACGAGGATGCACATGTGATGATAGATTCATTATTTTTCATCTTAATCTGTATGGGAAAATTAGATTACAAAGATAAGAATAGCCATATATCGAAATAAATGTTACTCTCTCATGCAAAATGATTCATTTTAAACCACACCACATTTTACAGTGAAACAAGCAAATGCAGTAACGGTGATCTGTGTATTCTTGTTTTTATTATTGGATATTAAATTTCTTGTTTTAATTTTTTGTCCTCTTGTTGGGCAATACTTGAGGGATTATGCCTTGTTATTGACTGTGAACTTAGTTGACTTTGGGGAACATAACAATAAACCATTTGTTTGGGTACCACGTCCGTTTTGATGTATTTTCTTCTTCAAAATCTGTACCAAATAATGATTGCATCTCCAATTAATTTTGTTTAATAAATGATTTGCATTTCCCATGCATAACAATTGAATCAACAATCAACCTCCATCCTTTTCAACACAACAATCATCGTTCTGTTCCAAGTAATAGTGGGTGGCCAATCCACTTTTGGATGGTGTGGTTTTGGAGGTGAGATAACGTAACCTACCTATTAATTTGTTTTATTTGTTCTTTGTTTTTAATCAGGATGGAAACAACCTAATTCCACATTGCTGCATCACCTGACAAAACCTTTTGTTTTTGACTTTGATGATGATTCTGGACTTTTAAATCCAGTTGACATGGCGCTCCTGCTCACATGTCAGTCCACATCTTCTCAAACATTGCAGCTGCTGGCATTATAGATCAATTTGTTGTGCGTTGCCTCCCAACTGCACTTGATGGCAAGACTCCTGCTTGTCTTCACATTTTTCAGATTTGTTTTACCCTAGGACACTCAGCGGAGTATTCATTGCAAGATGGTGTTTTTTTATTATTGTTGACCTCCCAGGTCTATTTCGTATGTGTTGTCTCCTGACTGCTTTTCGATAGTGTTGATCTCCATCACTATTGCTTTCGTGAGGTACTTCTCCTCTGTTACTTGCTTGCCACTTCTTATTATTTCCTTTGAAATTGTCTAATCCTTTATCTTTTGGGGGCTTGAAATCATTCCCATATTGATTTTCAAAACATTTACATTAGATGTGGTCAGAATCGATGTGCAATGGGCAAGGATCATTGTCCATAATTCTTTTTTCTGTGGACATATTTTTCTTCTTGGTGTTCATTGCCATAGACTTGCTTCTTGAGGTTCCTTTGGTATGTCTGTTTTTTAATATATTTGTTTAGATTATCCTCTGACTTCTTTCCTTGGGTTATTCAATTCCAAACAATACATGTATGTATTGCACCATTTGAGCAATTGTATCCATGGATAATTCTTTTGCTGATGCCATATAGGATTAGGATCAGCGCCAATTTGAAGGCAATGAATTCAATTAAATTCTGTTTTGCGCATTGAGCATTGTGATATATGTATCAATTCTATTGAGCACATTGGTAATTCTGATCAATTCTTGCATTCTGTTTGCATGTTCAATTGGATTTACTTTTCTTGATTTAAAGGATATTACTAGTGAATGCGTAATGATTTCTTTTTGATCTGGTCCAACAATGGATTTTTTATAGAGCTAAAACAGCTCAGTCAGAGCATCTTCAAAGTGTACTGTAGTTTGTGAAGCTTGGCAATAACAATAGTGAAAGTAAGAACTTTCTTCCAATGTTCATTTGTGGTTCCTTCAATTGGGAGTTTTTGTTTGCATACAATAATTAACCATTGGCTTTTTTGACTGCATATGCAACAATTTAAATCAAATGTTGATTTCTTGTTATTTTGGATCATTTTCTGGGAATTGCTAGAGTGAATTCTTCAGGCTCTGCCTGTAATTACAGTAGTCCTGGGTGACACTAGTTTGTACCAAGCTTGGACAAAATGTCAGTCATCACGGGTCAGCATGATAGAATCGCTTTTTAATTTTGTGCGACTTTGCGAAGCCACAACTTCATCAGTGTTAGTCTGCTCGCTTTATAAAAAATACCTAGTATGACGTCTTTTAATCAGTTAGTACTAGATATTTTTTGCTTTGTTGGAATGTGAGCCGTTTAATTACTAACTAACTGCAAAGTATTGCTCTCTTGTGTACATGACACCATAAACAATTAAGATAAGTACCTACTATTTATCATACTATGTACTGTAATTCACCCTCGATGTCTACACCAAAACCTCGACAATGGCAAAATCGGCCGGCTGATTTAATAAATTATTTCTGCCTGGCAAAGGCAAAATACGCCATGCCGAAGCAGGAACACCTTATCCACCCATCAAGCAATACAACAATCAACTATGGAGAGCTACAATACATTGGCTACGGACGGCCGTGCACCGCTATTTTTTTAATGAAATAATATTAATTATTATTACTAGATACTATTATTATTATTATTATTATTATTATTATTATTATTATTATTATTATTATTGGAGAAGTACTATTACTATTGATGATTACAAGTATTATTTATTTTAACTATTATTGTATTAGCATCAGTTGATTGTTGTTTGTTGTTGTTGATGCTCCTGCTGTGTGTGTGTCCACCCCCAAAAAGAAGGCAGCGCAGGCGGACGAAGAGTGAGGGAGGCGGAGCAAGGAAGCATGAGTGGGCTGGGGCAGGGGTCGAGCGAGGATGGCAAATGGGCGGGCTGCTGGAGCAGATAGAGGCAGAGCGAACAGGGGCAGTAGAGGCGGAGGCCGAGCGAGCAGCGAGAAGGACGTGCTTCAAACAAAGTAGTATTGAACTATCTTACAATATTATTTTTTATCAAGAAAGAAATCGTAAAAATTGCGCCTGAAAGTCGGGCTATGGTTTTAAGCAAATAAAATAGTTTTTATCCTAAAAAACGAGTTCGCAGGTAATACATAGGAATTGTTACTCTTATCGTAGCCACATAGACTCACATAGAAAAGCTCGTATTTTGTCCGAAAGTGTGCCACCCAGGACTACAACACCTCAGCCGCCGCCAGAAAGGCAGCAGGTCAAAAGAGCTGTAGAGGAAGACCACCAATGGAATCCAAAGAATCAATGGTGGCATTAATTGGTAAATCGCTGTTTGTTGTCGCAATTTAAACGCTGCAAGCGTTAAGGTCTCATAACCTAAGAGAATCCCATCTACACCTACTACAGTGAATGATACACATGTACTAGATAGGATGATAGGAGAACTGAGTACTAGGTTAACTCTCTATATCTAATATTGTCACTCGGGATAACCTTCTTTCATACGTGAATAGTCAGGCACCGTCATTTGTCACCAAAGCATATTTGGAGCAGTATGTCAAAAAACGCTTGCATTTCCAAGGAAAATATCCTATTACAGGCGGTTATCGTCCACCACCTGCTCAGCATCCCCCCCCACGCTGCCTCTGCTGAGAATGTGGATGATTCAGCCTCCACTTCAACTTCCACGAACAACAATTCCCCGATGGATGCATCTAGCGCCCCCAGCTCTCACCACCCATCGTCTACACAACACTTTCCACCACCACCACCCTCCCCAGATGTTGATCTCAAACGCATGTCCGATCTCAAACGTAAATACTACTTCCTGGAACCCTCCCATTTCACAGATTATCAACTTTTTCTTGAGTCTCTAGTCATGCAACCTTGGACTGAAGTTGGTTTTAAACTTGAGTCGTATAAGGAACACATCCGTACTGGTTGGGTCTCATTAAAAGGATCTGGGCCAGTCCGTAAAAGTCTCCTGCATAGTGACACGTTAGATTGCCTTGAAGACCTGGAACCGTCATTGGGTGTTACATTTTTTTAAGACCTCCAGAGTAAACCAATTCACTTTCTGTTGGCTTTGACTCCATTCGATGCCATCAATATCAATTTCCCGGTACATGGTCTCTGTGTTCCTGGCATCTCTAGCACTCGCTACCAAATGATGGCAAGCTCCCTC
>JALLAR010000477.1:0-15381 GCA_036939335.1 Conticribra guillardii
TCTCGAAATCGGGACAGTTTTTTGACTCGTGACTGCCTTTCACCTGGACCCCCTAACACCACCCTGGGACGTGTTCCACTTCCTTCAACACCCAAATCCTGGATGCGGTTCACTACCAACGCCATCATGTGGCACCGGTACGAATCAAGTGCTAACAAAGGCACAATTCCTTCTGGTGCCATGGCAACGTGGGGGGCAAGAACCTCATGCACCAATGCAAGCATACAGGTTTCATCCATCCGCACATTTTTCTGACATGTGTAGAGACAGATGGGTGCAAAGGTTGGAAACTCCTTCATGATGATTCTTCCTTTTTGCGCCCCCTTGAATATGAGCATGGGGACGAGGAATGTTCCGTCCCCACAGTGAGCAAATGTGGCTCTTTTTGTGTCGTTTGTAGATTTCAAAATCGGCACAGATGATGCTCCTCTGACCTCAAAGGTCTTTTTTGATTCATTACAAATTTGGGGTTGCAACTAGGCTGGGTGGCCTTGGCCTGTGCAGCGTTCAAAATGAAGTCCAACACTTCATCCTTTGTGTCGGCAGGGGAGCGCTGGGACAAGTGAGTTCCCATCTGGAAATGAAGGCCTTGTGTCAACAGCCATCGCATCACAATGCACCTCTGTGCATTCTAGCTTTTCAGTTTGAAGTTTGTGAAGTCACAAGAACAAGAGATTTTGGCCGTCTTCCTCATTACCATCTCGGGGGTTACCCCATGACCCTGTTCTCACAACTCAAAAACATATCACAGCAAAACATCAGTGTGCTGCTTCAGAAGGCCATGCCTACCAGCCCCAAGACGACAAGAACCAGCTTTGAGGAGAGAGTATGGGTGGGGTACATCTTGTTCCTTGTCATCCTTCACAATGGCTTTCTTCCATTGATGGTAGAGGGATTGCTTGATGGGACAGCATTGGGTGCGTTCTATTTTCCAACTTATAAGGTAGTGCTGACAACTTCTGCTTTTGGGCATGTTCTAAGCAGTTGGAATAATTCTTCACCTTCGAGAAGAAACCTTATTTCAACTGATTTACCATCAAGTTTTTACTTTTCCAGATGCATGAATATTACATCTGCTTCTGCTTCTGCTTCTGTGTCTGTGGCTGTGGAGTACTGTCAACTGACACAGTAACCCCCAATCCCAAACTCAAACTTGATATGGATATGGCAATTACAGTGGCAATGGGGAGGGTACAATTATTATTGTAACAGTATCAATTCCAATGATGGAAAAATGAGTAACTGTCTTTGGTCATGGGCAACTGAACAAAATAATAACAGTGCACAGCAATAAGTAATAATAATAAAATTAAAATGTTTAAGTTTAAGTTTAAGTGCATGTTAGCATCTGCTCAGTCAAACCCTTATGACATGCTGATACTAATAATAATGGCAATGGCAATGATATTGCATGTTGCATATATCCCCCATCTCAATCATACATCTAACTCTGTGTATGCATCTATCAATTAGAATTAGAGGTAGAGGACTTTGCTATAAGTCTGAAATTGAGTAGTACTAGTAATATCTCTAGAGTAACTACTATAGCATTCAACACAAAACATGCAACATGTTCTTCATGTGAAACATTTTCCAGAGAAAAGTTGTCTCCAAACTTGAGAGATGTTTTGCATCTGTTTTGTTTTGGCCTTGAATTTTGTGAGTAGTCTTTGTGCATTTAGATTTATGAATAAATCATGATTTGATCTTCGTTAAATCTCATTATTGTGAACACATTCTACTAGGTTGTGCAGATAACATTATAGGATGTGCTGAAACATTGTTGATACAAGTGTCATGCAGTGAGCAGTGAGGGATCTTTGGGCCAAAAACTTTGCCCAAATGGACTTAAATCTTTAAGAGGCACCCTATTTGTTCTTTGTCTCCTTAATTTCACTTGAACTACACTGGATTCAAATTAGATAAAGACAGAGAAACAGAAGAACCACTTTTCAATTTCAAGTGTCGAAGGTTCAAAACTTTCATGTAAGTTGCTGGTATAGTTATATTAGTGAAATAATATAAAAATGCATAATAATATTCGTAAGGTATACACATGCAGTTGTTGTCTTGAGTTTTCTTAGCAGTGGCTCAATATCAATAATCGCATCTCTAGGTAAAAACAATTGTTTTGGTGAATGGAACTGGAACTGCAACTATCATACACATATCAACTGTACATTAATCGATAAATTGACATTGGCTCTGTTGTTATTAACTTATAAGCGCAGTAGCTCCAAACATTTTACAATTTCAAATTTTGAGTCTTGTGAAATGTACTTTGAATCCTAGAGAAGAGTGCAAAATCTTTTTCACCTTTAGTTTTGGTACATGCAAATGCGGTTTGAATCACGGGAAAGAGCCAGAACCCTTTTTAGTTTTAAGTTGAGCTGGAACAAAACCCTTTCTTGAAAGCAGGGCTGACATGGGGAACTTTGATCAAATTATGTGTATACTCCTAGTACCCTGTAAAATTGGAAACCTTTCTTCAACATACAAAATCTTCTAATGATGTACTCCCCAAATCCTGCAGTGTAGAATCAAAAACCTTTCTTCATTATTTCAGATACTAGTTTTCAGTTGGGAGCGTAAAACTTTTCTCAATTGTGGGTGAAATTTTTTGGTAGATATGTATGTTTCTTTGTTTTCTTGGTGGGCATACACACAAACCTTTCACATAAATTTTGCATGTGAGCTGTTTTTTATGGAGCTCAAGACTTCTTCAAAGCTTGGACAATGTTCGTAGTGATATGATTGTTATATGAAAAATTAAAGAATGATAAAATTTAAGGTTTCATTTGTTTGATCATAAAGCGATGACCATGTTAGATTAACTTTGCCCCATAAAGGAGAAGCTAGGTAGACGAAGTGAATTGCTTATAGCATGAAAGTAATCACTACTATCACATCATAAGGAAAAGTGTGACTCTATGCAAAACTTCAGCCTTCTTCATCTCTGAATGAAGCGAAATGCATTTCCCATGTTAGTTTTTCAGTTGAAAGAGATGTGGGCACACGGGTCAAGATAACCATGTATGAATTTCGTGGGATAATGCTGGTAATGTCATGTAGTGATTGCGTTGCAACAAGTTATCAGTTGTAAGCCAAAATCTGGCAGAGGAAAATTCAGAGCATGGACAACATAATAGTGTCGAGTTCACGATGGATTAGGAAAAAAGTAATCACAATAATAGAGGAGTACTTTGCTTACTCCATCAATTTTGAAAAGAAAATTAAGTTACGAGCACAGCTCATTGGTTATTGTGCGCTCTTTCCGCCATCATCAAACTAAAAGTACACTGATAACACAAAGAATGACACGGAGCCAATTTATTAGTGAGTCGTATCAAGTAATTGGCACACCCATTGACGCATCCAAGGAAATTTCGCTGGAATGGTGTGACAATGATGTGCTCTGCATCCACAGCCGAGACGCCATCGTGAATGATGAAGTTAACCCTATTCTGACAAAACAAGTCAGCCTAATGCTGCACCTTGCTTCGCCAACAATTTGTGTCCCCCGCCAGATCCAGGTATGTCCATTCTCGTGTCCCATCACAGACCTTCGCCCCCCATCCATGCAACCCCAAACGCTAAACCCACAGCTTATTTGTCCCAGGGAAACTTGAATCCTCCCTTCTTTTTAGGCTCTTCTGCCGCAGCCTTGGGTTCAGGCTTCTTGGGTGGGGCCTTCGCGGCATCGTCGTCGCCAAACCACATGGCATTGTCTTCATCATCGCGAATGGTGATCTTTTTGCCTTTTCCCTCGAGGAATCCTCCCATTGAGAGGGCCGATGGGGAGGAGGCGGTTCTAGGGAAGATAGGGCCGGCGGCTTGGAAGGCGCTGGCGGCGCTGGCGGAGAGGAGGAGGATGGCGGCAACAGACTTCATCGTGATTAGTTCGTTGTTCGTTGATTTCGGTTCTTGACTCTGTTTGCTGTTTGTGTGTGGAAAGTGGGTGCCCAGATGATTTGAGATTTGAGTGACGAATGTCAAGGATCAAAAGATCCATACATGTCCGCTGACATCATCAATCAGGCGGTTCGTACGGCGCCCAGACTGTAATTTTTGATCACAGAACACAGCATCGCTCATCAACATACATCATATCGTCATTATTTCCAGCTAGTAGAAGCGGATGTGCTTTGAACATTTGGATCATCTCTCTAGAGAGAGTTATGTTGTAGCTACTATTGTAGAGAGAGGGATGGCATAATCATATTATTACAATCATGGCAGCTGAATCGTCTAGTAGGATATGGATTTCCAACCCATCTTATTTTTTGGCAGGTGAAAAGATGAGTTACGGAGCACAACAAATCAAGTTGGCTGTTTTGCAAGGCAAACGCATCACCAAGCAGGTATGTATTATCAAGTTGGGCTACTCTATGAATCAGCGTAAACTTAGAATTAAAAAGAATTAGACACAGCAGATGATGATTTTTTTTTGTATCAAGTCTCTTCTGTAAAAAAATATTATAATGCATTGTGATCAATGGAAACTCATTTCTACATATCGCAAACCATTAATTTTGGAACACCGCCTTCATTATTTTCATTGATTATTTTCATTGCTGCTTTCAACAGCATCTGCAAATGAAGAAGAAACCTCGGCCAGAGCAACCATCAAACTCTCCCACTCCTCCAATTCCAACGTTGCAAACTCCTTCTCCTCGCTTCCCTCTTTCAAATTGCGAATTTCTTGGATTCTGCGAATACCCAATGCCACTATTTCATTTCTGTATTTTAGTATAATTAGTTTGCCCAACGAAGAGCCATTCGTGGCAGCACTTCCTTCATTGTTGGGTGATGGCTGAGGCTCAAACCTCAACATTTGAGTCAGCAGTTGCAAACTCATCTCACGAATTTCTGCATCCTTTTCCTTTTCGTGATTGATTTCATGAGTGGCAATGTAGGCTATTGCAGATTGAAATGGTTTCAAACGTGAATTGTCGGCATCATCTGCTGTTAGAAGAGCTCTAAGAAGAAAGAGGCATCGTTTCCGCAGCTGAGTAGATGGCTTCGAGGCCGATTGCACGCCCAGCCCCAATTGCAGCATAATTATTCCTTGTTCATTCTGGCAAAAAATATGTTCAGCCATTGCATGTCCGCGGATGCTGCAACTTAGTGCTTGGACGACCTTTTCTCTCATGGAATCATCGCCCTCCTTGTTTTCGTCACTTGGGCTGTAATCGTAAAACAGTTGAATCAGCGGAGGCATGTGGCCATGTTCCAATAAACCCAATTGAACCGGAGGATTGTTTTGACACATGGTGGCTAGAACAGATAGTGCCCCTTTTCTGATGGAGATGGGGATGCTTTCAACGCCAGCAGGAGAAGTGGCACACCCAAGCAGAAAAGGAATACCACCCATCGCCATGAACGCACGAGCATAATCGATTTGTTCGACAATGTCCCTCAATTCTTGAAGAAGTTCCAACATTTCATCTTCCTCCAATTCCTTCCGTTTATTTTCTTGGTTCGCTTCGTCCTTAATTTTTGTACCTCCCGCATCGCCTCCGCCAGGAGATAATCCCAGCATGCCTTCCAAACTATCCGTCAAATCCCTCAAAATAGACTTCATTCGCTCACCCTCGTCAATAATTCCCTCTTTCATTACCTTTTCTAGAAATTCAATGTCTTCCTTCGACATGGGCACAATGTCATCGGAGGAACGCGTCCCGTCCGAGTAGGCGAGTGACCATTTCAAGAGGCCCAGCCATGCAAATGGGCTGTTGCCGTTTCCTCCGGACGCCATTGTTTAGGGTGATTTCTGTTTTTGGTGTATTGTAAACAATTGTGAATTATGATAGTAACTCTTATCGCCGCCTGTCGATCGAGGATGATGAAGATGGCGGGCGGCGGGCGTCAAAGATTTCCTTCAGGTTCTTTTTTTATGCGACTGGATGAGACAGGACGAAACTGACGCAACGTCTCCACCAAGTCGGGCAGACGGTCCGCAAAAAGATTTAAATACACCAAAGGTTACATAATATTATTTAATATACGAATACCTTGAATTTACATGATAGTGTCAGCAAGTTGATGAAGGTAGATTAAATTCATATCTCTTGATTAGATACATAGATGTCAACATGAGAACCCGAAACCCAAAATAGCATCCATGAATCATGATGCATAAGAGCGCAAAGCATGCCCTTGACGAAGAAGAAGACTCCAATCCACCAGCCAAAATATCTCGCCGCGATAAGAAAAAGATGGTATCCCACAAGAAGAACTCGGAATCGTCGTCGCCCAGTCATCAGAATAATCACAACATTGCACTCCCACTAGATGCTCTTTCCATGGTAATGGAGTTCCTCTCCCCTCGAGAATTGTTTAACGTCGCATTTACATGCAAAACGCTAAAGAAATTGGTAACAACGAAAATGGTTGTGCGATCTGCCTCTATCGGCGGATGGCAAATGAGACACAAACTCATGTCCGTACATGCAAAGCACAGGCCTTCCCCGCTGAGATTATTGCGCCTTGCGAACGGGAAAAAATGTGAATTTTGCTCGAAAGCGGACGTAAATATTATTTTGCATACTTTTAGAGGAGTCTACGCATGTCTATGTTGCTCAGAAGCGATGTGCTTCTGATCTTGCTCGAGGGAAGTTGAAGTGACTCGATCTGCTTCTAAATCTTAGTCAGAAATATGGATTGGTTTAGATGTTGTATTAAGATTCAAAAATATGAAAGTGCAAACAAAGATGTGTCCATCAATACTAGTATTCAGTGTCTCGGTGCTGTTCTCTACAAATTGGCAGTTGTACCTTGAGATAATATCCAAAATAAAACATCAGTACAATCAAGGTATGCAATCATTCATGCATATAAAATATTTCCAGGCAACTAATTGATCCTTGTGGAAATATAAAAAGCCGAGTGAATTTTACATAGTTCTCAATTGACAGAATGCTCTGCATTACGAATATTACAAATCATGCGACTTCGTTGATTTGTAATCTGAATCAAGATTTTGTGCAGGTGAATAGAGAAATAATGTTCGCATTGATGTGGCATATCAACAGAAAAAGGTCTTTTGCCCAAACATTGATAAAAATGGAATAATTTTTGATTTTTTCAATGAATCTACTAATGTGTGTGCAAATACAATATTATCTATTCAATAAGAAATATAATTGCAAAATATAATGAATTTTATGAAGAAGTCATGTAGATAGTATTAAAATTAATTTAAAAAAGTCCCATAAAAAATTGGAATAAAACATTCTTGAGTCAATGCTGCTGCTGCTGCTGCTGCTGCTTCAAATTCTTAAAAACATTCTCCAATATCCCCATCTCCAATATCTTTTCCACATTCAACGAACAAAGTTTCGTCCTCGCCACCTTATCAAATTCCAATCTCAACGCCTCATCTCCTCCCTGTGCATCATACCATTCCGGAAACAATGCCCTCTCTTGCTCCATTTCAATTTGCAATAGCTCCTCCAAAATCTCCTTGGGTAGACATTGTTTCCCATAATTCATGACCAATATCCGTTGTGCCTTGTCCATTCCTCTTTCAATTGCCATGGCAACTTTCCGTACATTTTTCTTGGTCCATCGAAACGATGACGGCAGTTGTAATTTCCCACGATGATGAGCCATGATGGCCAATCGTTCGTATTCGTGATAAGTTCCCACATTCGTCTTGGTCTCCTTCCACAACACCGACGCATCACTGGCACCCCCCTCCTCCTCCTCCTCCTCTCGAATGGCACGACACGTAAACTCCGCACGAGGAACATGACGACAAATAAAATTCTCCAACAATGGCATCGCATCATCGTGCATATTCATCACGCTCACTTCCTCAAACCCATGTTCTTTAAAGCGCTGTATCACCGGAACGGTATGTTTTTCATAAAATCCACGATACGTCTCATTCATCCACGTGACAAAACTGGGATACTCCTCCTCCCCCTTATTATTGGCATACACGCCCGTATAATGATCGACAATTTGATTATAAAACGAAGGAAACCAATCATGCATTCTCCTGTACGTTGCCACGATGACAATTTTCGTATACGGTCTCAAATAATATCGAATCCGTTCGTAATCAATGGTGGGTCGATCCAAATCTTCGGCGACGATGAGTATATTCTTGGATTGATTGTAGGATTGTTGAAGGTAGGGCGGAAGCGTGTGCTGGTGTATTCGATTGCACATTTGGGCGTTTAGGTCTCCTCCGTCTTTTTTGAATTTGGATATCATGCAGTGGGCGAAGTTGAGCATGGGCATTTTGGTGAATGGGCCGGGGAGGTGGGTTAGGGTTGGTATTTGCAGGTTGTCCTTTTGGAGAAAGTTGTTGTTGTTGCTGTTGTTGTTGTTGTTGTTATTGTTGGATGAATTGGTTGTACTACTGTCATTATTGTTGGCGGTGTTGGATGTGCTGTTGTTATTGTTGCTATTGCTATTGCTATTGCTGTTGGCGTGTGCGGCGAGTAGAAATTGTTGGAGGGTGGTGGTGCCCGTCTTGTGGGGGCCAACGTGGAGGAGAACGTATGGTTCTTCTCTGTTATTGATATTATTGTTGTTGTTGTTGTTGTTGCTTCCCTTGGCAGTACTACTAGTACCGCGATCATGGCCATATCCGTCATTATTATTTATCGCATCAGTAATTATATTCAAAACATTGTTTGCAAGCACGGGTTGATTATTGCTTCCACCACCACCACCAGCATTATCATGGCCATGACCATCAAGAAAGGACCTTCGAATAAAATCCTCTTGACGGACGCGATGCACATTGATGAGCACAAAGAGAGATGCTATTAGGATGATGCGTTTTTTTCTGGCGGTGGATAGGTTGGTGTACCATTGTCTTGTTGGAAAGAGAGGTGTTACCATGGCATATTGTACTAGGTAGTGGACATAGTATGAAGTATGAGCAGTGCAAGAGAGTGCAAGTCGGTGGTCTGTGGAGAATGCTTGTTGTTGATCGTAGAGATGGATGAAGCATGAAGCAGGCAGAAACAACATCATAATACATAGCGGGCGGGCGGCTGATAAGATTTCTGTTCGTGGTTCGTGGTAGGAGGCTGTTTTATGCTGCATGCATAGTCAATTGGTTTAAGATCATATGAGTTCCTATGTGGATAAAAATCGGGCTAATCAGATTTGCATAGGATCCAATGTTTTTATCTGTATTGTATTGTATATTATGTTGTAAGTGTAAGTTGAGCACAATAAGGGACACAATAATTGTATTATTGTTACATCATCCACTAAATAATTAAATACTAACTCGAGCGAGCCCTTTCACCTCTCACAGTGTACTATCGTTCGTGTCGATCGGTGCCACCGCACAACATAATAATACTAACATCATTTCAGAGTCAGTACTATCTACCATACTGTAATTGTAGAGAGAGTTGCTAAAATCATCCTTCTCGTCATGGACGACGACATTTCAAATGGCGTCGCCAACAAAGATCTCGAGGCGGCCACCCAAGAGATTGATCTTTTATCCGGTGACGACGTCGTCGGCACCGCAACTGCCACTGTCACTGCCACTGCTGCTGATACTGCGGTTGCCACCAATCAGGAAACTCCCAATGGCAGTACCAATCAAGTAGCAGTACCCGGCAACAACAACACCCTCGTCAACCAGCCACCAACATCTACATCCACAACAGCACTTCCACCACCTCCTCCTCCACCACCATCAACATCATCAACAACAACACCATTATTCACCTCCTCCCCCGCCATTGCCAAAATCGCCGCCATTGTCGATTCCGTTCGAAAACAAAAAGAAGAAGTCAGCATCAACAGTGGCGGTAGTAGTGGGAATGTCATCATCCCAGTAGTGGACATTGCGAGTATTGCTCGTGGAGAGGTGGACAAATTTTACGATTATAATGAGGAGGAGGAGCATGATTATGATTATGATAATGATGATGTTGACAATGCTGCTGCTGCTGGTGGTGGAGAATATGGCAATGGCGATGGCCAAGAAACAGGATTCGACGAAGAGACGGGAAATACGACAGCAGGCAACAATCCTACAGCCGCCGAATCCACTACTCCTGCCGCTGCCAACAACAGCAACACTGCCAGCAACAACAACACTGCCAGCAACGGCACCACCCTGGCAGATCGAGCCACCTCCATCATCTCCTCCTATTCCGAATATCTCAAAGATGTCGTCGAAGGAGTCGCATCCAATGTCAACAACAACGAATTGTATATTGTGGGACATCATGAGAATGATCATGATACCTTTGATGGCGATTTTATGGAGAGGGATGATGGGATTACCATTCCCAATAGTAATAGTATTAGCAGTAGCAGCAGTGAGGAGAAGAATAAGAGAAATAATGTCGAGGATATTCGGAGTTATGGACAAAATATATTGAAATTGGCAGAGGATGCAGTGTCACACAACCATCATCACCACGGAGCACCAATCCCACCACCACCACCACCGGGATCAGAAGGTGTAGTAGGCGAAATTCCAAAATCTCCTCCGCCAATAGGAATATGGAACAATCACAAAATAACCAATATCGACGGAGACGTCATTACCAAAGGGGGTGGTCTCCACAGAAAACGAAAAGGGATTTTGAAAAATGCAAAAAATGTCAAGAATAAAATTGTGCAGAGATTGTCCGCGGGTGGTGCTGCGAGTGGTGGTATGCGCGGTGGTGGCGGCGGAGCAAGTTCCAACAATGATGGGGATATTCGTAATAACAACCACATGATGATGGAGGAGGAATTCAATGAAATTTGTCAAGAGCTCGGAGTCAATCCCGGAACCCATCCCCATTTATCCCAACAACAAAAAAAACGTAATCATCGAACAAATTACAAATATCCAATGTGCCATTCCCAAAAATGCAAAACTATCATGATTTACGCCTCCATCGCCTCCATGCTCCTCATCATTATCGCCGTCACGGTATCCGAAGTGTACAAGGGAATGGAACACGTTCATGATCGCAATTCGAAATTCAATCCCGATTGGAATGAATTTGATGAAAAATTGCAAAAGATGCATGAGAATGATGCGGATGATGAATGGGATGTGGAGTTTGATGAGGATAAACCACCTGCTGTTGGTGGTGACGGCAGCAGCAGCAGCGGTAGTGTTAGTGTTAGTGGTAGTGGTAGTGTTAGTGGTGGCGGTACGAATAAGGAAGAAGCAATATTGGATTACTCCATGGAAGAAGAATATTTCCCAATATGGTTCGATCGAACCTCCGGATGGAACGGCCAAACCTGGGTCGAAGCACTCATGTTTTGCGAATCCAAAGACGAATTCATCCCCTGTCCCTATCAAGTGTACTGTCCCGGAGGAATCGAAGGAGGATTGATCGAGGGCGGTACCATGGAAGAGGGAGATTCGTGGTCGCCCGTGGGGGATAGGGGTCCGAATGAGTGGGTGCAGGTTGGTACGGAAGGGACGTGTGTGCAGTATTCGATTATGCACAATGAGCTTCCGGCGTGGAGTACGAGTGGGATGGGGAATGAGGAGATTACGAGGCATATCATGTGTTGTCGGGCGCAGCCGTTGCTTGGTGGTTGTGGTGATGGTGGTGGTGGTGCAGATGATAGTGATAGTGATAGCAGTACGAATGTTGATAATGCCTCGTCGTCATCCATGACAGATCATGAGTTTGTGGCGAATGCTGTGCACGATACGTTTCATCCATCTTGGTTTAGTGACGAAGATGGATGGGAAGGTACTACCTACCGCAATGCCATTGCCTTTTGCGAATCCATACCCCACGGAAACGATGGTCACACCTTACACCTATGTCCCTTGCAGGCAATCTGTCCGAATGGTCCAAACTCGAAGATAGAATCATCATTATCAATGGATTCTTTTGATGGAGAGCAGTGGGCTCCGTTTGTTGGTTCTACTAGTCTTGGCGTAAATAACCTTTGGGTGTTGGTGGGCAATGCAATAAAGACGATTGACGATGAGACATTGACGTGCAATACGTATGATTCTTTATTGGGCACTCAGCCTTCTTGGGGGTTGGATGGATCGAGTTCGGAAATTAAGAAACATATTCTTTGCTGCGAACAAGCTGCTGCTGATGATGCAGGCGGCAGCTCTTTGTCAGAAACAGATACAGCGACGCAAGATTCAGGTGCTGGTTTGTCTGCAACGGATGCAAGCATACAAGATCCAGAGTTTGACCTAGTGTATCAATCCCTTTTGGATGATTATCTCCCCGTTAAATACGATAGATCCAACGGATGGATTGGACAAACATACTCGGCAGCTATTGAGTTCTGTGCCTCACATGACAATAATATACCATGCCCTTACCGAGTTTTTTGTCCCTCGGGAGGTGGCCAATTGCCTGATGGCGCTTGGCAGAGTGGAGATTCTTGGGCAGCAATAATAGATTCAGAAAACGATTGGGTGCAGGTGGGAACTGATGGGGAGTGCAATCGTTATTCTACTGTGTATGGAAAAACACCGGAGTGGGGTATAAAAGGGGTAGCAAACGAAGATATTACGAGGCACATCATGTGTTGTCGTGGTGTGCATGATGAAGGTGAAGTATCTTTGGCAGATTTAACGACGTCGGAGGAGACGGATGCAAGCCCCAGCAATGCAGTGGATGTTTTTTCCCAACCCATGTCGGTTTTGGAAGAAGAGGTGGTACAGAAATTTCATCCAATGTGGTATGATAAAAATGATGGATGGAGTGGGGCCACCTATGACGACGCCACTGTGTTTTGCGAATCGAAATCAAGGCAGCTATGCCCATTGGCGGCCTACTGTCCCAACGGCCCTTCGTATCAAGGAAATCCACTATTTTTGAACAAAGAAGCGTTTGAAGGAGAGCAGTGGGCTCCATTTTCTGGCGTCGGAGGCAACCACTGGGTATTGGTGGGCGATCTTTTTGTAGGTGACGGCAAATCAGAGGTTTGTAAACCTTTTTTTGAACTGTTTCACGCAACACCGGGTTGGGGTGAAGATGGATCGAATTCCGATTCGAAGCAGCATATTCTTTGCTGTGATTCTGATAGCTCTACAACAGTAAACACAAATGCCCAAGAATTATCGTATAGCGATATTTACCAATCTGTCTGGCAGGATTATTTTCCTGTAACCTTCGATAGATCAACTGGATGGACAGGGCAAACTTACAGTGAAGCTGCTGAATTCTGTGACTCTCATGACAACTACATCATCTGCCCCTATTCAGCCTTCTGCCCCGCTGGACACAACAAATTGCTTGAAGGGACTCTGGATGATGGAAACTCTTGGGCACCAATAATCGATATGGCTAATGACTGGGTACAGGTGGGTCCAAATGGAGAGTGCGAGCGCTATTCTGATATGATTGGGGATGGGGGGACACCAGCTTGGGGTTTTAGTGGATCGGAAGGAAACGAAGAAATGACAAGGCACATCATGTGTTGTCGGGCGACAAGTGCAATGCAAATAGGAGATACTAGTATCGATAGTGCTGTTGATGATGTTTCGCTGCCTGCTGACCCAAAATCGGAAGCAATTCGAGAAGAATTTGACCCATCTTGGTTTAGTACTGCAGAGGGATGGGGAGGAACAACATATGATGACGCGGAAGCGTTTTGCGAATCTAACACAAAGCAACTATGCCCATTCCAAGCATACTGTCCCAACAACCCAATTCAAGGTAATCCATTGTTTTTTCAGAAGGAAGCATTTGAAGGGGAGCAATGGGCGCCAACTAGTAATGCGAATAATTCATGGGTCATGGTGGGCAAAGTTAACAAAGATATGCCACTAACTTGTCGAACGCATTTTGATTTGAATCATAAGCTTCCTGATTGGGGTGTCGACGGATCAAGGACTGAGATAAAGAAAAATATCCTTTGCTGTAAGAAAAATACCTCTGCTTCTGGCAGTGCTAACGCTAGCGTGGATGATAATGTTAGTGACCTTCATCCGAATTTTGGAATGCCACAACCGGACAATAGCGCTGTCATATCTGCTGAAGGCCACATTGGAGCAGGTAATTCATCTCCCCACACGGGCATTGCTGGAAGTGTAACAGAGGGACTGGAAAAGTCTCTACACCCTGTATGGTTTGATTCTTCTTCAGGTTGGAATGGTAGCTCACATGCGGATGCTGTCGCTTTGTGTGAAGCAAAGAGGGGAACTACTGGCAAACCAATGATTTTATGCCCCTATGCTGTGTATTGTCCAGATGGCCCAAGCAATCCGGTAATAGCGAATCATGATGGAATTGATTTTCTTGTGGAAGGAGAGCAATGGGCGCCAGCTTATGGGCAAGGAGGCAATCATTGGATAATGATTGGAATGAATGGTAGCAACAAGATCACGCAATGTTTGAGCTATTCAGATATTCATAATGAAGAGCCTATATGGGGGTTGGACGACTCAAGACATGAGATTAAGAAGCATATGATGTGCTGCTCTGTGCCAGGATGAATTCGAGTATTTTTTAATGTGATCAGTTTTAGGAAACATCGTGGTGCTCTAGGATGAAGTTTCTTTCTTGTTTAATTTCTAATTCCCTGACAACAACATGTGATGATTTCTCTTGCAATTCAAAATGCATTCATTAGCATTTTCTAGTTAATTTGCCTGCACCTTTCCTGAATAAGGCTGTCACACACAATCGCGCTGTGGGGAGGGACCCACCGCGCATTCAGAGGCAAATCATTATAACTAAGCGACCAGGGGTGCACGCACGGTTCACGACAGATGGTATTTATTTTTTAATTTTAAATTATCCCTGATGTACAGACGGTGCATTTTCTCGTTACTCGGTTCCCGGGAATTACATTCGACAGGTTCGGGAACAATCTTAAATACGAAACGTCATTCTGTAAATTTTAAAATTTCGAATTTTGACCGTTGACAATTACTAAATTATTATTGAGATGGAATATTTAACGTATGAATTAGTACAGATCATGTTTGTACGTTCAAAATCTAGATACGTAAGAGCGATCAAACATCGACGAACACTGAAGAATTGTACTAGACGTACGTACATCGTGCCTATCTGTGTACATGCAAAATGGAGTTTCTAATCACGCTTCAAGCGAGCTTCGCCCACAAGTTCTTGCACTAGTGTCACACAGTTCACAGATCTCAATCACTGAAACCATGACAATGAAACACAGACCATTGTTTCAAATCACACCTCATAAGACATGGCTGACTAAGATGTCTTATTATTTTACAATCAATCTTTGTGGCAGATATTGTCTGCTGGTGCCTATCTCCAGCCACAATCTTACATATTATAGATTAGAGCTGCATGCATAGATGTAGATGTAAAGACACAATATTTTATTAGTAGCTACTCTTTAGCTTTAGCTTTGGTTTTTTTGTATCTCAGATTTTGGATTAGTACCAGTAATAAGACAACATTATCAGCAACATATGTG
>JALLAR010000478.1:0-24143 GCA_036939335.1 Conticribra guillardii
CGGCGTTCCCGGAGTCAAATCACATTTTGACTTTCAACGACTGCAAACAGTCTTATCATCCATCATTCGGCCTTTGGCTTTAGGGCGGAAAAACGGGGCAATATTTATTTTATTTCACGAAGGAATCGGTAATATGTAGATAGGTCTTTCGGTCTCTAAAAAAGAGTGCTGCTTCGTCATTTTTTTACGTTTTACTATCTACGCATTCTTTTCTCTTTGCCTGCGCTGCGGCCACCCAGCAGCCCAATAACAGCGAACATGGCGGAGAATAGACTGAACGTCGGTGTTGCCGTTGAACGCCTTATGATTTGGTCGCTGTGTCTCATTTATTCTCCTTTTACCACGGCATTTCTATCTTCGCGGATATCGCCCATGTCGATCGTTCACAAGCGCCACCCTCCATTGGCTGAATATATATTTCAAGATGGTGATGAACCTTTTACTAATGGCGGGTCAGAATCTGCCGTTCGATTGAATAATACTTCAGATGGACTATATTCTAGTGGCGACTCAAGCGTTGATATGGATGATGATATCGATATCGTTGGCGGCGGAACGCTGGGCGACATCATGTCAAGTTCTGCTGTCTCGGATGATACAGTAAATGACAGACTTGGAAGCTCCAATTACAATAATTCACTGCGAGATAAAGAGACAACACAGCAACCCGCAGTAATTGCTGGGTTAGTTACGACCGAGGGAGGGGAGCTCAATACTAGATTCCAAGGGTGCAATTTCACTCCCATGGAGAGAATTGCACTAACAGCCAATGGCAATCTACAAAGAATATTTTCTAGCTTCTATGATGCTCCAGTGCACGTTCACGTAGATTTTTGCGTTAGGCGCGACTCGTGTGGTGAACATAAGGGTAAAGCTCAGATTGGTTTAAATGATGCCAATGGTTTGGACTCCACAACAAGTAATTCGGCACAGAACCAACATAGTGATGCAGTATGGGATAGAGTTGTACACATTTACGTCCACGGGAAGACTTTCTGCAAAGCAACTTCGACCATACGCGTACAATCTCCTGTTTGCGTTCGTCTGATTGAAGATGGAAAGGTTGGTCTCGGACAGCTATTTCGGTATTTAAATAAGCTTCCCACTTTTTCACTACTTGATGCTGGGAGAACAGAGTCATGTTCGGTATCGAATGAATTTCATGGCGGCATGTGGAGGACGTATGAACTACAATGCGAGGAAATGACTTGTCTGATTCACGAAGAATTCCACAATGATGCCTGGAACATATTGCCAACCTTATCGGATGATGAATCCCTCAACCAATCACACTGAGAAGATTGTTTTTGATGGGTCAATTTTTGATATTTTGGCGACTATTCTGACAAATTTCAAACTGGAGGAAATTTTACACGGTGTCACAATTTGTCAAGATGCTCGTGAAAGAGCAGTTAATGTGCCCTGATGCTCACGTTTCTGCAAAAGATCATTGGCGTATTCAAGCAAAACCTTCCTATTGCTATTCATCATTTTTTGCTGCTCCATCTGCAGCGCCTCAAATTGTCGCCGGAACTTGTTCTTCTCCTTCATGCTGATTTTGTGGGATTGCATTTTAACTTCTGCTCGCCGGTCCCATTCCTCTTGTTCTGTGATATTCAGTGTAGGGGATACTCTACGAAATGTATTCACTCCCCCTACTCGGCACTGCTCCACTGGAACAGTTCTCTTTAAAATAGAACGTCCCTGGATGGGCACTTCTCCACCCAAATATTTCTCTAAAAGTGGGCTGATTTTGTATGCGTCAAACGTGACTCGCTGTTGCTGCCGTGGCAAGTCCGGAAAAGCCTCCATCGTGGATGTCTTTTCCCCATAACCATGGCTATCTGAATTCTTCTTGTCTTTACCGGATGAAGGCGCAATGGTATCGTTCTGATCGTGGTATAGTTTCTGACAAAGATAATCAACAGAACTAGCACACACATCAACACCCGTCAAAAGACGAAACATTGAGTGAGAGAGAACTCTTTGAAATCTCCCTTGAAATAGACTTGCGTTGCCCGGGCAGAGATAAATAAACCCAAGGTAAATTCCTTTTGCCAGCACCTTTAACATGTAAAATAGAAAGCGTTTAGTAATGGGGGCACTTTTTCAAATTTTAGAATGAAAACAATATTATTGTTACCAGTGGGTATGTCCGAAATATTGAATCTCTTCTTGAGGGTTGCTCTGATTGAGTCACCACCGTAAGAATCTTAGGATAGATTGCCGATATCTTATGCTGAAGATGCTTCTGTTCTCTCCATGATAGCTTCTGAAAGAATTGTACATGAGTCAGCCAAAATGCATGCACGAATAATTCCTGGCTAATTTCATGCAACGCCACCCTCTCCATATCTCGCCTGGTCCGCGGATGCGTTATCATTTGAAGACTCAGCTGTATGAGCAGACTTGGATTCATTTCGCTCTCGCTGATGGGGATCGGCCAATGATCTTTTTGGCCATTTTTTACTCGGAAAACAAGAGAGTTAGAAGCTCGCGCCAAGTATCGAGTTGAGTTGTTTTCCAACTGCGACTGAAGAGATTGTAGCCTCTTTCTTTGTATGTCCCTGTCAAATATCCCCTGAACACTGAGTTTTCTTGAGCTTTTCGCTCGTTTCAGTTGGCGAAAGCTGAGGTGCTTCTCCTCGGTTTCGGTTGATCCTACTATCTCGTCTTGGTATTCTTGAAAGATAGACTCAATTCTGCTCTGTGCATCAGTATGAGGTGTACGTGAATTCCTATACGCCAATGAACTAATGCGGTAGCTTTCATTTGTATTATCCTCTATTATTTTGTAGTCATGATCATTCTCATCAAATATATTTGATTCACGGCATACCGTCTTCGGAATACGCCGCTCAGTTCTGCCCCTTTCGTCGTTCGAATCATTTATTTCAGTACTAAGTTCCGATTCGTATGGCTTTTTCCCAATAATGGTTTGGTGAATAACTGCAAATTTGGCCATTGCTTTTAATCTCCCTTGCAAAACCCGGACCATTTGCATTGTGTTCTCTTCCTTTTGGTCTAACTCAGAAACATTTACTTCGGAATCGACCATTGCCTCATCACGAATTGGAGAATGATGTCGCTCAATGGTAGGGTTGCCAGTTTCCATGCTGTCGTGGCAACCTTCTTTGATTGTCATGGTGCCCCAGTGTTAATGCAAGTGCAAGAAAGATGAATTTATTTTTTATGCTGATCACTTTACGACTTTAAATACAAAACACAGTGATATATCAGAAATACTATTACTTAGTAAGTAGAGGGATAATTCCGATACGAAATTGAGCATTGAAAGAATAATTATGTATTCTTTCTATTGCAGTAGAATTTCTTTGGTGGATAAATTGATGTTTAAGTAGATAGTTCTGAACAGCAGTATTCGACGCTTGATGTCGTTACTTCTTCGGTGACTTTTTGCTTTTTTTCTTCTTCTCTTTTTTATCCTTTTTACGCTTCTCCTTCTCTATCCCCCCTTCCTCCTCACTGACAACAGCTTCTGCAGCCTTGCTTTCCAAACGAGCCCTTTTGGGCGTAGAAGAAATAGAAGATGGAGCGGACTTGCCCACACCACTCCCAGGCATGGCCCATCGTCTCTTTAATCCTTCTTTTTGTTCAATGGGCACGTACGCATTTCGCATAGTGTCCACCGCTCCATTGCCCGATTGATCAAAAGCTGGCTTAGGAGCTCGATCTTTCGCTGGAGCGAGAAGTAAATCTGTCTGGATATTTGATGCATCTATGGCACTATTTGCACCCAAGTAAGACATGACAGATGTCAAATTGATTTGACCCCGAAACGGTGCACATGGCACTAACTTTTGTTCGTCTGACTTGTCACGTGCCAGAAGTCGCACATTTTCCGATTCCGTGGCATCGGCAAGCACCAATGAATATTCCAAATCGTCCTCTCCGCCTTTGAACCTCGACAAGACATTGTTGTGGGACGAGATGGCTGATGATGGGGACTGAAGTAATTTGGAGTCGACATTCAGAGTAACCCCGTTCAACATATCGACATCAAAATGGGCAGGAGCGCGGAGACACCATACTTCGTAGCGGTCGGGATAGCTGCTGTCGTGAGGAAGTTCGAATTTTGGTAGGTCGATGGTTGTCGTCATGCTGATGAATGAAGCCGATGGCGTCGTGCTTTTATTTGTGGACTTTCCTCATTAATCCAAGCTTCGAAGAAGGTTGAGCTCCTTTAAAAAACAGCTCGCTCGCAAATGCTTTTATTTGTGGACTTTCCTCATACATTACTTACTATTATTATGATGTACATCATAGTACCTTTGCGCGCGCCTCATGTCAGCCAGTAATTCGCTACTTCCCACTTTTGTAGAGTGCGTAGATGATAGTAGGTAGTAGTAGTAGAAACCATATTAATAGCATGCAGGACGAAAGGAATACTAGTACATCATATCATAGATAGTACGATACAATAGTACTACTGCTATGGTACTATGGTACTACTCTCTAGATAAAAAAACAATACGCGGTGAGACGCGGTGAGAGAGAAATTTGTTGGTGAAAGTGTGTTTGTTGCACTTTCCGAAATTATGATTAACACGTAATCAAAATTGAAAAACTAAGACTCAATACGTCGTAAAATCTGAATACACATTATTTTACTCATATAGTACGTACCATACGTAGAGTATGAAGCAACCTACCTCAGTTCAAGGAAGTATCGTACATGATAACACATCACATTAAATACTCTTTCTCAAACGTTTTACTCAATATTATATGTAATAATATACTTATTTATATTATAACTTAATACGTATTAATATTACTGAATACACTTTCACCAACAAATAGCATGGTATGATGTTGAGGCAGGTTGCTTGATTGATGAGGCTCTCCTCTAAAACAACTAAAAATGCCCTTGATTCTCTCTCTCTCTCTAGAGAGAGAGAGAGAGAGAGAGAGATTGAACTCTTGATGCGCTTTTAAAAGCGAGGCTGCTCTCTCTCTCTCTCTCTCGTAGATAAAAATGATCTACGATACCTACTATCCTTATTATTTAAAAGACGACTTTTACGATACTTCTTTTGCCGAAAGCTGAAAAAGTCAAAGCTGGACTAAAATTGATAATATAATATTTGCAGCATGTTAAGCGAGCAAAGAGACAACACAGATGATCAAGAAAGACGCCTCAAAAGAAAGCAATCTCTAGAGGCAGCAGTTACGGCTGGTTGTGGCTACGGAAGGAAAAAGCAGCGTGTTCTTGAGGCATTTTATAACGTGTGGCCTCTACTGGAGGTTGCTGGATGGACTATGGTGCGTTGATCATTGTTGCGCCTGCCTTATCACCAATGAGGTGTGTTTTTGGTGCCAGTCAAACATGAAATGAACAGTCTAGTATTTGCAATTGAATTTGAGTGTTTCATTTTCCCTGAGACCGCAGAGTGCACTGGCTGGGTCGCCCAAGACCTTGACGTTCACTCTACTAAGCCCACGTAAAACGCGGAACAAGAATGAAAATAGCGTCACTGCAGGTCACTGCCATCAGGGATAATATGAGGCATGTCTTGTGTTTCTTTATATTCACTGCTGAATTCGGTTGTTGGTTACCCATGGCACAGCACATATTTTTGACCGGACCGCGGGCATGATAGGAAAACGAAACTTGTTCATTGCTGTACATGAATGAATTCATTAATTTACTTCGAATCACAGTTGTTGAAACAGCTTCATTTGCATATATTGTGTCATACGTTTGACTTGGCCTTCGCGTCTTGCAACTTGCTTGTTTCATCGCACCATCATACTTTATTTCAGTATTATAATTCGTCTGTTTTATGCGATCATCATCGCGATAGAATTGTTCGCGAGTGAACCTTTATTTGCTGCAACAGATTGTACGATTGATTTTGGGATTCATGAAAAATAAAAAAGTTTTGCTTGCCAATTTCTGAGCAAATGTGTTCTCAATTTCAATCCTCAAATAACTGATACACCACCCTCAAAAATCCAACGACAGATAAAGGGACATGGTGATGATGAAGGTGCTGTGAATTTCTTACCCCCAGGAATTTCAATGGGAAGTAAATATGCAAAAAGAAAGCCATATTTCCAAAATATTAGAGAAGTTATTGAACGAATGCTTGAAAGAACGAGCTCTGCCGAATCCAAAGCAGCAGATGCTTATTCTGAACTTATGCATGATGTATCTGATCAATTCAGGGTAGGACGTGTCGTATCTTCAAATCACCACAACACGAGACGAAAGTGTATTGACGCAGACTGGAAAAATGACAGAAAGCATTACATGAAAGCAACAAGTCGTGTGGGGCAAGCGTATCAGGTTGATGAGTTACCGGATGCGGGATCACATGTTTCCTTGACATCTAGTGCCGATAATGGTGTTCCCCTGTAAGTCACATCTTTTTAATTCGTTTCAATCCAATTCCAAGCACAATGGTATTTAACCCACTTCCAACAATCTACCCTCGTTCTAAATGAAATCAACTCGCCATTATTAAATGCCAGTTACGACCAACTTTGGGATAGGGAAAAGGCAGAAAATTCTGGCAAGATTGATTTCGTTCATACCAGAGTGAAACACAACAAAAAAGAAACAGCTTATGGCATGTTTCATCTGCGAGGTTACCGACTTCCGGGATTTTACGAAGAAGTTTGTAGTATAGACCCATCAGACGGTTCCACTTGGACAAATGCAGAAAAGGATCAGTTCCGTAAAGTTATGTTTAAAGAGCACAAGAATATGTGGACAATTTCAAAACTGATGAAGAAACCTGTCAAAGAATGCTTGAATTACTATCTTGGAAAATTCAAGCAGACCAAAGATTACCAATCATTGAAAGATATGATGCGAGAGCGTAAAGCAAATCTATTGGATGAAATGTTCAGTGCTCCCGTTGTGTGTGTTGCATGTGGGAATGGTGGCAAGTTAATTGTGTGCGACACCTGCGAATCACACTATCACTTATCCTGCACAACTCCACCTCTTGCAACTATCCCCGAAGGTTCATGGAACTGTATCAAATGTAACGTGAAAAAAGCCGCCAGTTTGGAACCTAAAGAGGAAGACTCAGGTATGGGGGAAAGTAAAACTGCCACCAGCTGCGGCAAAACTTCAATAATCGAGGGTGCACCAACAGAACCAGTCAACACAGTCTCGGAAATCAGCGATATATCATCATAACACCTTGCTCTCGTGTATTGTCAAGATCAAGGTTTGAAAGCACGAAATGAAACTACAGCTCTGGAAGAATCAAAAATGAAATTATATGTCAATGTGGTGCAACGATTTGGGTTGCATTATATGATTAACATTCAGACAAAAAACAAATATAATTGCATTTGTAGTGCACCATGTCCTCCCAGCGTCCAAGGCATGGCTTAGTACAGATATTGAGAAAGCAAACAGTAATGGGAATGATAATATTAAAACCGACTTGATAATAAAGTATGCGAACTAACCAATGTTATTCGGGCATTTCATTGTTGATACAATAAAACAGATATGGATCTTCTCTCCCTCGTCGAAACGAGTGACAAAACATAAGCACAAAAGTGTGAGTGCGTGTAGATAGTTCCAGAAAGCGATGTTCATCTGCAAACTTATAAAAGCAAAATTTGCAAGTCTAAATAAATTGCAAACTATTAAATAAGGTTATGGTTGTATTTATTTTATGAAGGGATGAAATATGTATTTCAAAAAATAAGCTTCATCAACATTTTAAACTCAAGGCTACAACAGTGATCAATACACCAAGCTTGCCGAATCAAACTAAATTTTATCGTCTATTCGCAATGATTCGCCATTAGTTTTTCCCACCAGCATTATTATTTGAGTTGTTCTGCTGCCTAGCAGCACGGGAATGTACCACTTTGAGATACTGTGCATGAATGAGATCCAAAAACCGTTCGTCTTGAATGAGGCTAAGCAACGACAACTGCAAACTTTTCTTATCCAGCACAAGATTGTGGTGAGGCGCAGGGGAGTTTCGAGTTGATTGTTTCTGATCCTGTTCCTCGGATATAGCTGAACTTTCATTGTCAGCAGAACTTGATTGACTTTTCTGTCCAAAATTGAGAGTCGCCAAGAGAGCAGCTCCAGCGTCAACCGCCGCAGATGGCTGTTCCGCTTTTTGACTCATAAACTGTGGTGGTGGAGGATGATCCTTTTCCATTTCCTCAATTTTGACCAGACTTTTCACCACATTCTCTAAATACGAGGCAACAGAACCTCTTTCATTACTGTCGTGAAACCAAATCCCCCTGATAGTCTCGTCTGCTCCCCCCTTCGACGCCGCACTATCTCTGAATATCATGTAGGGATCTTTGACCTGCATCTGAAACGAAGCAGTGATCGGAACTTCCAAATTTTCCGTTGACGATCGATTCAGCACAATGAGCTTGAACCGAGGGGCGTCTGATCGTTTTGTAACAAAGAGCGACCCCTCAACATTTTTCTTCTCCCACGTCCGTTTAGAATTGGAAAATTCATAAAGCACCACATGAGTGGCTGTTATGGCGAGGTCGACAATGTTAGAATCTATTCTTTGTAGCACTCGGAGGTTGGCCTTTCGGCGGGTTTCGGCGTCGATAGTGGCTGCCATGGTGTGGGTGTTGGTGTGTTTCGGTCTCTGGTTCAGTTGTGGTTTGCGTTAATTACGTAAAAGGTCACCCTTCGAACGGACGACAGACGGCCAGAGGGACGATCCTGGTGCTGTGACAGAACTTGCGTGCTGTTTTTAATATGCCTTGCTATCATCTTCTTCTATTATCGTACCACTATGATGTGAGTGGAATGAATATAAAAATATCAATTAAGTTTAATCTCTGCAACTTCGGTTCTCAGAATACAAATATTATGTATTGTACTACAACAATAACAATATTGAAGTTGATTGATGTTGCATCAGTTACTGTGCGATTTACTAGTACTTATTCATCTCCAAGGATTCGCTTGAACATGTCAAGTCGTCTGCTCCCATTGTCTCCCCTGATCCCTCTTGTTCAGCCTTCTTGATCAGGTCTGCAATGTCAGACCCATACATCTCCTTGAATTGACCCCTCACCTCTTTAAGTTCTTCATCAGACACCTGTCCGCTGTCCATTAATTCTTTCATCATTGACACAGTTTGTTTCATATCCTCAGGACTCATCTCGCCATCCATCCCAGGCATTCCAGGCATACCTTCTCCCCCCAGTGCTGCCAACATGTCTTCCATACCTTCCATTCCAGGCATGCCATCCATCATGCCTTCCATAGCCTTTGGATCTTTCATCATTTTCATCATCATCTTCATCATGTGCTTTTGCATAAGGCCTTCTGCTTTCTTGTCTGAAATTCCAAAAACAAGTTGCAGTGTATCAACACGGTCTTGCGACACTGAACCATCCATAGACATCATAGACGAACTCGAGTAAATACTGAACATTTGTTCAAGTTGCTTCTTTCCAAGGTCACCTCCGTACGTCACTGGAGTGATAGTAACATCCTGTTATGTTGCAACATTGTGTGATACAAAGAATTCTGATGAGCTATGTGATGACAAAACAATGCTTTCAAAAAAACATAAACAAGCTCACCTTGGCCACAGAGTCAAACAAAGAGGCTGCATGATCCATGAAATCCATTACAACATTGATTGCATCGGATGTCACCTTTTCATCCTTATCCTTCAAGTTCAAGGTGGAACTTGCCAAATCAATAATATCAATAATCATACAATTCACAACAGAAGCAAAAATTTCAGCCATTTCTTCTTCTGACAAATCCAACTCTGCCCTAGCCTCCTCAAGCATTGATTTTGCCTTCTCTAACTCGAATTCATCAAACGGCATGTCTCCTTTATTTGATATCGCAGGAAACCTTCCAGGGGCTCCAAAGGTAAGAATTTTTGCAAGCAAGGATGCAAATTCCGGTGCTTTCGCGCCTGAAGAGAGAAGAGCGTTCAGATCAGTTTCTCTCGCATTAGCTTTCTTTTTAGAAAAGATTCCAAGCTTTCTCTTCTTCACTCGGGTGTTTGAAGGAAGTTCCTCAGGTGACGGAGGAGTTGGCTTAGATGCTTTTGTTTCATCAGACTTGGCCTTTGTTTGAGAAGGCTTTGGTGGGGACTTTTCGATGCTAAAATCATCGTCGTCGTCGTCGATCACCATATCATCATCGTCCTCGTCATCTTCGTCATTGTCTAAATCACCGCCCAAAATCAACTTGAGCTGTTTTTCACGTTCAGATTGAGCGCCTGAGTTATTTTCCATGTAATAGTTAAAACCATACGCTGCCGCACCACCTCCAATAACAACAGTTGCAACATTTTTCACCGTTGCCTTACTCTTGATATTTTCAATGAGACTATTGCCGCTCTCCTTCTTTGTCACTGGTTTATCATCTTCCAAAGCGGATCGCGCCACTGCTTCCTGCCCAGCCGTGGCCGCAAAATCCATCTGCGCCGTAGCCGCGATTTCACTGTCCGCTGCTTTGTGTGCTGAGCTTGTCGCTGCCGCTACAGCCGCAGATTCCTTGGCAGCCAGTGCTGCCGATGCTGCTGCCGCAGCCACCGCCGCAGATGCTGTGACCGCCTCCTCCTTGGAAAGTTTCTTTTCAGCTAATTGTTTTTCTTTTGCCAGTGCGAGATCAGCTTTGGCCCGAGCCTTTGCCTCGGCCTTGGCTTTTCGCTGAGCCTCCTTTTCTTGTTTTGCAGCTTCTCTTTCTGCGGCCCGCTTTGCTTTGGCTGCAGCTTTCTCTTGGGCTCGTTCATCATTAGCTGAAGCGGAAGACGCTTCATTAGATTTGTGGTCATGTGAAGGACGGACAAACGGTGTTTCTCCTTCCTTTGCAGGAGTGATTCTTCCACCATTTTGTTCCATCAACATTTCATACTGCTTTGCCACCTTGGCTGCCACTTTGTTGTCCATTTTATAAATAGCGCGAGTCTTCTCTATGATCTCAGGCTGAGAAAAGTGTTCCAACGGATCAATTCCACGGGCGGTAAGATCAGCCACCTGACACTTAACAATGTACCTCTGCGAAGCGTAAGTGGGCACGTTCTTTCCTCGAGATTGAAAGTTCTTCACCATTTGCTCATTATGAGGTGTACCTGGAACCTTTGTCAAATCAATGCCATGTTCAAGTATCCACACTTCATTTTCAGCATCAATATCCGTGTTAGGATCTCTTCCCTCGTCAAGTAAATCCCGCTTGAGATTCTCGATATCAACAATCTTTTGTGCTGCCTTTGCCTCTTGATCGATTTTGTATTGCGCCTCATATTGAGCCCGCGCCGCCTTACCCTCAGAATCTTCGATATCATTGCATTTTTGCATGAATCGATCAAACTCTTCAATGGAAAGTTTCTTTTTCAACTCCTTTGCTTTTGTCATGGCCTGGACCATAGGCGGATCGTTCTTCGCTAGTTTTTCACGTAAGACGATGGGAGCGTTTGCATGGGCCGCCTGTGGGCGGAAAAGCGACTGACCAGGGAGGCACGATGCAAAGCTGGCAGCTGTGGCCAGTGCGAATGCCACGGGTTTTGATTTTTGTTTCAGCTTGGACGCAACTCCGCGCAGTCGGTTTGCCCCAAGGCGGTGACTACAGTGCCCAGCAGTGATGTCTTCGTCGATGGATTCATCGTGACCATGAAGCTGCCAAAGATTTTGGATCGAATCAGAAGAATAAACTTCTGAATCGCTAGGGAGCCGACGAACAGGTGAGAGCGTTTTGGTTTCTACCTTGACGACAGCTCTTCTCGAAACCGGAGCAAAGGACACTACCCCGGAAGAAGAGAGAATTATGGCGATAGCCACCGAAAATGACACGCTTAATTTCATGACGACACTATTATTTGCTCTAGAGACGAATGTTTCTCTCTTCCCAATACTGTTGTAAAAATTTCAATTTTACTACCTAGCGAGGCAGACTGTTGCCGTCCGAGACAATAATAGAGCGAGTGGCGAATTAATGATGCTGTCTCCTTTTGTGTCTCCCAACTCCCAAGTCCCAACTCCCAACTCCACCTGCTACCGCCCAACACAGCAAGATCCATCACAGCTTTTTGCGGCTGCTATTCGTTCGACGTTCGATGGTCGGTGCGTCACAGGATTATTGGTACTATTTCCTACGCAGAATGAGATCTTGTGGGTGTTGGATCTTTGAACTTGAAACACCCGGGCGGGACCCGGGACGCCCGCCCGGCCGGGCCGGGACAACAACATCACTCTTCTTGTGAGACTCAAAAAAATGATCTGTTTGTCTTATCATTTGCAGGTAATGTGGTTATTTGTGATTCTTGAGGAGGAAACTTGGCTGTTGGTATGCATCCTGTTGGGTGTGGGACTTTGTTTGTTTTAGGTTTATGTTTAGGCATAGATTTATGCTAATGCCTGCTTCCCCTTCTTCTTGTTGCGCTATATCTATTATTATTATTGTTTATAGTCGTCAAACTCAAACATCATGGTGGTTCCATTGTAGTTTCCATCAAAAAATCTATGATCATCTGTATTTTCTTCAAGTTATTTGGCAGTTGTAGTAGCTGTTGTGCTGTTGGGCGTGCTAGTGACTATTGGTTGTATTGGCTGAATCCTTTTTTGCTTTATCTGACCTTGTACTTGTACACTTTTGTACGACAACTATGACTATGCATAGACATAGATTAGTACCACAGTAAAATATATAAATATATGTAGCCCCTTGATTGGGTGGCATGGCAGGAACACATCACTGTAGCTATAGTGCTGGACTCATTACTAATCATTATTGGATGTGATCAGGGAGTCTTTTGTTCTGGCGAAACTACCTTAAGGGGAGAAGTCACAATAATTCCCCCCTCTACTTTTGAATTTGCCATGATAACAATACTTTGTGGAATAAAAATGAGGTGGCAATTGTGCCATTTGAAAGCAGCTGCTAGCAACATTAATCATGTCTTCAGTGCAGCTTTACAATGTTTCATAGAAATAAAGATAAATAGCCATATTGCCACATCCACTTTTTGGATTATTTAAAAATGAAGCTGTTCCTGAAAAAAAACTCTTGCTCTTGCACAACCATAAGACATTCCAAATAATGCACCACTTGTTTTCAAAGATTCCAGGAAGGAACTTCAATTTTGTGAGGTAAACCAAATATCATACTTACTCTCACTCTCACTCTCATGTTCATCTTGCACTGTCTGGCAACAAAAAGTAGAGGGCCATAGCCATGCTAATTGGCTATGGAATGATTAAATTGTAGATTTTTTGGAAGAATCCATTTGCATGATATTAAAAAAATCAGATAAATGGAAGCCTGTGCAAAAGGAGCTTGAGCTGTAAACCTTTTGCTAAGGTTACAAGTTGGAATTATCAAGACTAACATTTGCAGTGGGGCATAAAAAAGTAATCAAAGAAGAAGTGTCTTAGTGAAAGGACGCTGCAGATTATGGAAACAATCCCAACACAAAGACACAAGAGGGGACTGATGCGTATCTCACTGTGGGCACACACTATTTGATTGAAAATGATATCAGTGCGCATCATCAAACAGGTAATCACAACATTAGATTAAAATATTCTAAGCATTCTCATCATGGTATTTAACACTCATTGTGCTCTGTTCAGGTTATTATTGATTATTTATTTTTGATTGGCATAGCCATATTAGGTTTTGCTTTGGAACATTTTTTTCCATAATTTTGGGGGAAAATCCAAGCCTCGATCATAGTGCATCTAACAATTATTTGTTTTACCATACCACCTGGCATCAGAAGGTTGAAGTCAAAAAAATTCAGATTAAAATTCAGCATTTCCAGGATAACGAGGGAATGCAATTGCGTCGCGGATATTTTCAATTCCACAAACATAAGTGACAAGACGCTCAAATCCAAGACCATATCCGGCGTGAGGGACAGATCCAAATCGGCGAAGATCGAGGTACCACCAATAATCTTCCGGGTCCAAGTCAAGTTCCTTCATCTTTTCCATGAGCACGTCCAATCTTTCTTCCTGCAGTGCACGAGATAAAAAGGATGACGAAGTTAGCTATTTTCCAAAACGAGCAAGAATGCTACCCAAAGTAAAGCAAAAAAGTTATTAGACTTACCCGTTGACTTCCACCCACAAGTTCTCCAACTCCAGGAACAAGAAGATCCATAGCATTCACAGTCTCTCCGCCATCTTCATCATTATCTCTCATGTAAAATGCCTTAATCTTTTTTGGATAGTTGTAAACAAACACAGCACTTTCAAATTTTGTCTCAGCCAGCCATCTTTCATGCTCCGTAGCCAAATCTGTTCCAAATTCAACCTCAGGAAATTGCCACTTGGACGGATCCTTGGCAATCTCCTCTTGCAAATATCCAATAGCTTCCTTGTACGACACTCTCACAAACGGTTTGTTCACCAACTTTTCCAATCGTTCCTTCAACCCCTTATCAAAAAAGTTCGCGAAGAAAGTTAAATCCTCGTCACAATTTTTCAGTGCCACGCCCACCACCGATTTCAACATGGCCTCAGCATTGTCCATTGCCGACGTCAAATCTGCAAATGCCATTTCGGGCTCCACCATCCAAAACTCGGCCAAATGACGCGCTGTCTGTGAATTCTCTGCGCGGAAGGTAGGTCCAAAAGTATACACATCTCCTAAAGCACAGGCATATGTCTCTCCACCTAGCTGACCCGACACTGTCAAAAATGCCGCTTTGCCAAAGAAATCTTCCGCATAATCAACTCCCGGCAAAGTATTTCCCTCCTCATCCTTAGCACGTACCAATGAATCGACATTATCTGTGTCTAGGGTAGTGACACGAAACATTTCTCCAGCACCCTCGCAATCAGATGCGGTAATCAAAGGAGTTTGTACGTATTGAAATCCTTCTTTTTGGAAAAAGGCATGGATGGATCCTGCCAATGTGGAACGAACACGGGCGACTGCCGCAATGGTGTTTGTGCGGGGACGTAAGTGAGCAATGGTTCGGAGATATTCGAGTGAATGACGTTTTTTGGCAAGGGGGAAAGTGTCTCCGGGGCAGGCACCCACGACACGGAGGGAGGAGGCGGAGAGCTCGAATTTTTGTTTTCCTTGGGAGGGGATTATTTGTCCAATGGCATGAACGGAACACCCTGTAGTGAGTTTGTCGATTTCTATTTTGTGGTTCAAGTTTGATTTCATATGTACAAGAGCAACGTGCACGGAGAGAAACATCTGTGAGTAAGTGTGATGGATAACAAACAAACCGAAAACAAAAAAGATGCTCAACAAAGACATATCAATAACTAAAAGCAACTAACCCTGAAGTGTCGCCTCATCTACTCCATCAAAAGGCACCACACATTGAATTCCACTCATAGTCGATCCATCATTCACTTCCACAAATGCCAAAGTCTTTTGCTTCCTCACAGTTTTGACCCACCCTTTCACGGAAACTACTTCATCCGACACTTCAGCCTCAGACGTCTTGACACGACGGGGCGATGCATCGGTGGCATCATCGGTACTGGCCATGTTTAATTGAAATGAGCTACCAGAAATTCTGGAGATCATGCCTCCATGAGAAAATGCCGGCTCCCACGAATTTTTGATAGAACCGTCCATAGAAGAAAATCCAGGCCTGCAGATGCTGATGCTGATGCTGCTGCTTCTGCTCAAAGTAGAGAGTCCCCTGACAAAATGATTTCCGCCTTTACTAAATGCCGACACGCCAAACGATCGAGCACTGGTGGCGGCAAATGCCGCGAGACATGCGCGGGATGCCATTTTTTTCGAGGAGGTCCGTCTGCTTGGTTTGTGCTGGAAATTGAGAGGGCTTGTCATCGTCAGGTTGACAGCTTGGTACTAATATTAGATAAATGTTGACGGCGCTATTGTGGATATTCTTCTGTGTGGAAAATAATGGGTGCAACTGCCGGCCGTTCCATCCTCCAGTTAATTATTATTTGTGCTCCGTCATCGTCGTCATGATGGGCGATGAGTCATGCACGCATGCATGGGGGATGGATGGAGTTGTTGAGGTGCGTGAGATGTTGTGTGATGTGACGTATGCGTGGTTCGTATTCCAAAAATGGGACTTTGCTCCATTCGAGACTCATGGTTCATGATGCATGATGCATGACAAACGACTAGACTGGCCGCCGTCCCCACATTTTTTATCCATTGTTTGTCTTTTTGTCTGCATTATTTTTTAACAACAATGACGACCCTAAATTCCACCGACGCCCCAAAGAAAGGCATCGCCGGCAGAATTGACTACGCATCTTGGGAAAAGCGGACATCCGACTTAACCAAACAACTTGACTCTGAAGAAGAAAGCGAACGCCTAGAATCAGCCAACGCATTGGGTCTCGATGGCAAACATGCACGATCAGCCGCTGAGGCCCAAGAGCGAGAGAAAGCGAAAGAAGCGCTCAAGACAAAGACATTTTTGGACAAGTACAAAAAACGGGAGGAGGGGGTGGTCCAATCTCTTGCAGGATTGCTGGGTCCCGTGGAAAAAAAAGACGACAGTGTCAAAACTATCGAGGAGAAGCATCAATATGTGAAATATGTCACACGCGACATGCTCTGTGCGGGTAAACGCGTCATTACCGTATCAGACACTACCGGCCCCGGGAAAATAATCTTGACGCAAGACTTATCCAATTTAGAAAGTGTGACACCTACCAACTCCGCGCTCCAACCAAAATCTTATGCAGACGATGCCGAAAACAAAGAAGAAATGCCCGAAACCTCAACTCATCGAGGTATTATCAAACTTAATCTACGAAATCTCCACAACTGCACCGTTGTCATTAAGTGCAAAATAATTACCGGAACAGTCGAAGTATCGCATTGCAAAGATATTATTCTCCTCATTGAAGGAGATGATGCCACCGTGTCAACCATCCAAGCGGATTTATGCACTAATCTTGATATTCAGTTTCATGATTCTCCCTCCAGTAAGAATGTCCCGCTTCGTGTGCGAGATACCAACTCGGGACCAACAACCACTCTGTTTTGGGGTCAAGATAAAGACGACCGAATCTTTCATGCAGGTGTCTCGAATTTGAGTGTGAAGACATTTCGGGATGGATTTGTCGATTTACAAACTAGTGCCGATTATATCCAAAATGGAGCCAAGGTCATAGGAAATGCCTCTGCGGAAGAAGTTCAGTTTGTAACGAGTGTAGTAGATGATGAGTTCTTGACGGAGAGAATATTGAAACCGGGGGAAGCCAAGGGATCGGTACCCATGACGGAACGGGAGTTGAAGGCATTGGAAGAGAAGAAAATTCAAATTCAGGAGGCTATGGATGAAAGGTTAAAGGATATTGTGAAGTTTAAAGAGAATCCAAGCGGAAACAGCACTGCTACTACTACAAAGGATGTTTCAAAGGAAGGGTCAAATGATGAAGATGTGATTGAAGAGGTATATGCATCAACAACGAAAGAAGAAATTGGAACTATTGTTGCTTATTGCGAAAATCAAAAAGCAAAGGGAAACGAAGCCTTTTCAGCTGGTGAATATGCGCAAGCCGTCCTCTATTACACCATTGCCCTGGATCGTGCAGCAGACCTTCCAGATGCAACAACTATCACAGAAAAGCTGTCCAATGAATGCTCATATTCCACACCATGTACGCAACTGTTTGCACGACACATTGTTCTCTCCAATCGATCTGCATCATTCCTCAAATTAGGCCACCACGAAAAAGCACTCAAAGATGGTACTGAAGCTGAAATCATTGATCCCACCTATGTCAAGGGCATTTTCAGGAAAGGGCTGGCCTTGCATGCTATGGGACGATATGAAGAGGCCATCAAATCTTTGGCGTCTGCACAAAAGTTGGAACCGAAAAATAAGCAGATCAAGCAGGCTTTGCAGTTTGCGGAAGTGAGAATGCATCAGGAGATTCAGAAGAGGATGCAATCTTAAATTATATACTGTGATAAATAATTTTGGTTTTCTTGACAACAAATTGTATGCTATTAGAAAGGTGATAATTGGACCTTCTTTGATGATAAAGAATAGCTTTATATTACTCTCTAACGCTTAGGAGTATCAGATTACAACTAGAAGAATCTGATGAAGAATATTATGGCTTAGGAGCAAAATTTATTCTTCTCCTAGTCGATTATCAACATACATACCGCCCTCTCATGGTGGCAAAGAACTGGTCTCCATCACATGTTTCCAAACCACATAGCCCTCCCAATCTGCACTAGTCAACGGAAGCAATTTCATAGTCGCCATCTTATACAAACCCACACCCAACCAAATCATATTCAAAACCACGAACAATGCTTTTGAACTCGAAAGATCAACCTTCCCATCGGGATCCTCACATGAACGAAATGCATCTGCTACGCTTAAAATACCCTTGAGCGGATTCATAATAGCCATGGAAGTAATGGAAATGGAAAATATATTGAGAGTCCGCCCCGACATCCACAGCATGAACGCGTTCATGGCTATTTGTTTCCCAGGGGACAATGCAATCGACATGGCTTTGGACTGTTTTCGTGCGCGGATGGCGAGGGTTTGTTTGCTTTCCGTTACAACTGCACCGTTGGTGGCAGCGTCTTCACCACCGCCGCTGCGGGAGGAAGATTTTTGTTCCATTTGTTTTTCAATGGATTGAATGATTTTCATATCGACGGGGGCGGGCTTTTTTTGGAGGAAGGTGTATCCTGTATCATTTTCGTGGAGGTTAAGGTTGACGGACCAACGTCTGTGATTGAAATCATTTTGGTGCAAAAGGGTCGGGGGTTTAGATAGGATAGTGCGTCAAGAAAGTTACGAAGACCCTCTCTCTAGAGGTAATAATTAGGAGTATTAAATACGGCAAATGGCCAACACAAAAACATGGAGATCAGGTAGAGGCAACTGGCATTGGACTAACCTCTTCGACGGCATGTTTTGAAATTAAAGAAGTTAGATAAGAGAGTGGAGGTCAAGTAAATCACGATTGGGCACCAAGTCAAGAAGCCTGTGTCGTGGGATGTGAGATGGGGTTGGGCGGTTGGGCGGTGGCAGCAATGCGGAGGACGGAGGACGTTGACGTTTACGGCACAATTTAGGGGAGGCGATTTAATTAACAACCTTTCATTGTAGGAAGTTATTTACAACTTTTAAGGGCTTTGAAGTAGTCTATCTTCAGGTTTTTTGTTTTGCTAGTACTACTATGTTGATTCAGGTTGATCTGTCCATCCTGTCTGCAAATAAAAAAAATCGCATCATCTTCATATGCAATTAATACACGAGATATTGAATAATGAGTGTCATTCTAGCCACTGCCGGCCAAGACGATAAAATCCGCTTCTGGGAAGCCCCCTCCGGAATCTGCTCCCGCATCCTCCGCTACGCCGACAGTCAAGTCAACTGCCTCGAAATCACCCCCGACAAACAGTACCTCGCCGCGGGAGGCAATCCCCACATTCGCCTCTTTGAAATCAACAATTCCTCCAATCAAAATCCCATATTGACATTGGAGGGGCATACGGGAAATGTTACGAGTTTGGGTTTTCAGAGGAATGGGAGGTATTTGTACAGTGGATCGGAGGATGGGACGGTGAAGCTTTGGGATTTGAGGAGTCCGACCTATTCGAGATCGTTTGATTCGAGGGGGGCTGTCAATTCGGTGGCGTTGCATCCGAGTCAAGCTGAAATAATATCAGGTGTGTTTATTATTATGATTTTTATGGTCTGTTCTCTTTTATGATTTGCTTTTTTTAATAATGCCAATTTATATTCTAAAATCTTAATGCCAATTACAAACACACTTCTCCCCTCACCAACGACAACAACAGGGGATCAAAATGGGAGTGTCAAAATATGGGACCTTGGCAGTGCCAAATGCATCAATGATATAGTTCCAGATGCACATTCTTCATCCACATCATCACAAGGTCGGGTAGCAATCCAATCAGTAGACGTATCCGATGATGCTCGCACTCTAGTAGCTGCCAATAATCATGCAGAAGTATTTGTATGGAATCCCAGTGATGCAACAAAAAAACAAAACAGTGAACCATTCCGACCCGTTGCCAAATTTCGTGCTCATCCTCTTGGGGCATACTTGCTTCACGCAAGGATATCGCCAGATTGCCGGCATCTTGTCACAACCAGCAGCGACAAAACTGCTCGATTATGGGATACGACCACTTGGCAATTGACGCAGACTTTATCACAGCATAATAAATGGGTATGGGATGCAGTATTTTCGGCGGACTCGAGTTATTTGGTAACGGCAAGTAGTGATCGGACGGCACGATTGTGGAATTTGAGGACTGGAACCCCTGTGAGGCAATATACAGATCATGATTATGCGGTGACGTGCGTAGCTTTGAATGATAGCAGTATGTGATTTGTAAAGACTTGGTCTTTGTTGTTGCAATTCGCTTCATATTTCTGATGTAAAAATTGAACTAATAATCATTATTACGATTCAGGGACGAAATGTTACATTATTTGTTTTACCTGGCCCTGTTTGTAATTATAGTACTCCTATCAACAAAATATTGTTGCTTCTCTCTTTTTGTGATTTCTCCCAAATCCAAACTGAGACTAGATATTGACTTGGGGATGGAACATACTAGTAGAAAAGAAATTTAAAACTTGATTTCTTTTGGCAAAACATCTTATCGCACTATTTGTGATTATGGCATATTGCACCTCTAATTTTAAATTACAATTCTTGTACAGGTTCAAAATGTATTATGCTCGTTGAATACTAAGCTTCAGAATAGTTCTAATTTCAAGTCCATAATAATTATTGAAACCATTTTTCCTTCCTTCTGCGGCATCATATCATGCGTCGTCGTTTCTTTCCCTTCAATGTGCGAAAATTATAAATGCAGTGTTATTATTTGTTGATCTAACATCATCTGTTGTAATAAATTATGGTAGATTTTTTTTAACTCGTTATACATTTCAGCCATACGAGTAAAGCAAAATAAACAATTGAAAATGGTTCCAGCAAATGACATGCGTAATCAAATCCCTTGCCACATACAATTGTCGCATTCATAAGACTAAACCGACTGATTCATAAAAATCAAAAGATCCTTTCTCGCTTTTTCCCGAACCAAATCATCCGCAGTCTTATCAATGTGCATTTTAATTTTCTTTCCGGTAATGACGCTTCGTTTCACATTTGGTCCGTCCTCCGACGAGGACGATGAAGAATCATTCGATTTCTTAGAAGGTTTGGATTTTGCCCCTTTGGACCGATCACGGTGCTTTTTGGACGACTTCTTCTTTTCTCTGCCAGGGCTGTGGCTTCTACTTCTGCTTCGTCTCCGGCGACTGCTCTCTTTCTTCTTTTTACTTTTCGACGAATGACTTCTCTTTTTGGACCTTTTGCTTTTCTTTGACCTTTTGCGGTCCCTCGAAGACGATCGATCACGGCTGCGACTGCGACTTCGGCTATTACTGCTACTTCTGCTGGAAGATCGAGATCTGCGTCTTCTACTTCCTTTGCGACTATTACTCCTCGGTTGCCTTTCTCGAGGGTTCTTACGCCCTGATGATGATGATCTAGATCGCGAAGAATGTGACGATGCAGACAGTGATGGCGAACGATCCCGTCGCCGTCGCCTGTCGTTGGAGGCACTTTTGCGTTCGCCATCGTCTCTCTCTTTATCTCTACTGCTTCTTCCGCGTCCTGGAGAAATTGATCGTTCTCTGGAGCGACTTCTTTTTTCGTGAGTGGTTTTCTTTCCGTCCATTGTGAGCTATTTGATGCCGCTCCTCTTTCGTTTTGTTTTTCGGCTCACGACAATGAGGAGTTTCGTCGCAGATCGCAGACACTTATGAATGGGTACTAAGATAACGTAGAAGTTGTAGTAGAGGTTAGAGGCGATAATTAGGCTTTTGAATAGGGGGCTCCGCTCGATCGGTTTTTGCCTTGATATGGTATGGTATTGTTTCTCTAGAGTATGTATGGTACTATGTACCGAGAGCTTGATGATCTTCCTTCACGGATTTCATGTACGATACTACTACAATACATCATGTAGAAACGTACCAGGAATCGCCCACAAAAAAATGCAGGTGGGCGATTCGGTGGGCAACGCCCATTGAATTGTTTAATTCTGCCCACTGTTTTCTCTAGTAAATGTGTGTTGCGTTCAAATGGGAGTTTCATGCAGTACCACACTTACTCAGTAAAAAGTAACAATAAAGAGTCACTCCCCCAATACAAAAGCAAACATCACAGCAAACCTGCAGACTTGCACCGCATGCAAGCAAGATGAATCCATTTCAAGAGACTAAAGAGAGAGAGGATTGCCCAGCTACTAAAACAATGTTCAACAAAACGACAACAGCAACGTTGATGACGACTTGTCCAATGGGTAAAAAGAGGAATTGGATGAAATATGGTCTACATTTTGATTGCCAGTCCACTCTCTGACACACTGGGGGGCAGTTTATCGTTGCATCAGGAAGACGAGAATGGTGGCGGTGGTGAAAATGGCATGCGACACGGTGTCCCTACTTCAAGCGTTGGAACTGCTTTTAGTAAGAACTGCTCTTCTAGTTTATTTCTATCTATACTAGTTGGCTGCCTCAAAGGGCTCCATGCCACAAATTACTGCCCATTGCTGGGTTCTAGTTTGGAAATTACCGGCGGTAATTACTGTGTCCCGTTTTTTTACCGCAAATTACCGCAGATTTTGGGGTAACGCAGTAATCACACTCTGCGGTTTTTTTCGGTAATTTTTTGTTCCTGTCTGTGGGTCCCACATCAAACATTCGTGACTCTATTGAACACATAATTCTGACCAGTGATGATCCCGGAAATTGTGCGTTTGATGTTCCTCCGTCCAATAATCAATGGCCGCCGCCCCCAACATTGCCACCACCCGCCGCAATGCCGAACCCACCATTCCCATCCCCTCTTTAGGTATTAGTAATGCCCCAATAAGAACACAGCACTGAGACGTACTGTTCCTGTTGATGTTGTTTGTTGTGTAGCTGTGAGTCTTGTTTGTCGTGGTCGATTGTAGTGTGGACGGTCAATTTTTTAATCGTCGTGATTTTGCGTGGTGTGCCGCCTCGCCTCTAAACCCATCACCGCCATTCCTCAACCACCATTCCCATTGTCCCCAGCACCTCAACATCAATAGTATTATCTCAAGAAGAACACTGTGTGGTGGTTATCTTGGGGTGAGTTGTCGTGGTTGATTGTTGAGTCTTTGCCGTAGTATTATTATTTTCAATCGATCATGCATGTGCCGCCTTGCCTCTAAACTCGTGTCCCACCATTCCTCAACCACCATTCCCATCCCCAGCAGCACCACAATATCAAAAGTACTATCCCAAGAAGAACACTGTGTGGTGGTTTTCTTGAGGTGAGCTTGTCCTGGTTGATTGTTGAGACTTTGCCATATTATTATTTTTAATTGATCGCGCGTTCCGCCTCGCCTCTAAACTCATCCCCCGCCATTCCTCAACCACCATTCCCATCCCCAGCTGAACCTGCTGTTTGAAAGAGTACGTTCCCATTCATTGTTGTGTTATCATTCTTTATTTATTGGATATGATTTTATTAAATCATTCATTTCTCCCATCTCCTCTCACATTACCGTTCCTGTCTATTCAGGTGTTGATGCATATGAGTTGATCAGAACAATCCCTCTCCCTCAACCGTGTCATCCCACTCTTTGGCATCATTAGATACACTAGTCATGCCAAAACAAATGAGCAGGAGGAAAAACCTGACCAAGAATTGTGATGTTACTCCCAAGGAAACCACAGAAGATATCCAAGAAGGAGATGCTGATGAGTTCGAAGGTTTTGGGGATGATGGATTGTATGATCCAGATTACAAGAATGATGAGGAGGGAGAAGATGATGATAATGTTGTTGCAGTTGTAGTTGAAAGCAATCATGAAGGACCCCCGTTGAATCAGGAGTAGCTTCTCTGACTTCTCTTAAATCTATTTGGGATTTAGACAAGATAGACAAGCTCTTTGATAAGAAGGGATGATCAACCTGGAAGTGTGAGAATTGTGTTTCAATTTTCAATCTTTGCAGGGCACAATACTACAAAGTGTTTGTACCATGTTTGCTGTGAGAAGGGGGAGAACATCAGGCCATGCTCAGGGACAATTGCTCCAGAATACCAATGTCTGTACAGCAAGTTGATGAAGAAGAAGAAAGAGAAGAAAGGGATCATTCATTCTACAACAAACCACATGAAGCAAC
>JALLAR010000479.1:0-15365 GCA_036939335.1 Conticribra guillardii
CAAGGGACCATAGAAACTTGGTAATGAAACCTTGCCACTGGGCCACTTGCACCTCAGAGGAAATGCAATTGTATTAATATTAATGTCTTGAAGCCAAATAAGACATCTTTATGCACCATTTGTTTATGAAAACATTATAACTGTACACATAATTTACATAGTAAATGTTACTTCTGGTCAATTTCACCATCACTATCAGCATATTGTATGTGCAAGGCTGCTTCTTTTCTACAAGCACCTTCCCAATATCATAAATCAAGAAAATTCAGTCATCATAGTTCACCATGTTGTTATCATCTACTTTTGTCCCCTACTACTGCCAACCTTTCCCTGAGTAGTAATTTGCTAATGTGGTTCTCATGGGTCATGGGATTGCCTGGTCCTTCACTTTTGTTTACATTCTGTGACACATTGTTGTTTTGTATTATCCAATATTGCTAGCTGTGGCAATCTAGTATTACATATCATACATTGGGTATTGATAATCTGGCACCTTATTTCAATATCAAAGGTGACAATCTTATTGTTCCATTGTTGACAGTATCAGCTACACAATTGCTTGTATTACTGTGATAAATAGTTTGCTTCAAAACCTCCAAATATCATGCATATATAATCCCATAGAACATGCATTGACCTTGATCTTGATGGCCCAAAACCATACAATTGCTATGAATCCTGGGCATACGATGAAGCAGATAGCAGATTATCCCAATTTCTTTTACGAAGGACATACTAAATGAGCACATGGTGGTCTTCCAATTCTTGAGAGGGAAAATTTGTTTGTGTTGTCAATCATGTATGACTTTGGCCACTTTATTGATCACTAGTGGGCTCCCCTTTTTCTTTTCTTTGTGGATGATATATAGTAACTGAAATTTTATAGTACATTTATTTGGCCCTAATAGGCGTAGGTAATTAGCTACCCGGCATAAATTATATAGTATGCCTTCATCTTCATTGTAGATACACATGAAGTTGGGAGGATGACATGATACTAGTAGACTAGCCAAAGTCAAAGTGCATTGTGTAGATACACATGTAGTTAGGACGATGATATGATACTAGGAGACTACCCAAAGTCAAGGTGCATAGTGCCAGACAAGCCAGTGAGTTGTTTTTTTCTTCTACTACTATTACTGGGATTTAGGAGAGGTTTGTTTTGGTGCACTAACATGTTCAGCATACAAAGCACTGAGCTGAGTTCAAAACTACAATGTTCCAGAACTGAAAATGGTATACAAGGAAAAATTTGCGGAGATATAGATGGTACTAGTACTGGTATGTCCCCAATTTTTTGAGCTTTGCACCTCCCATGTAAAATTCCATTTGGTGTTGGGATAAGTGTTGCCCTTTCCTGCAGTACTCCATGATGTACCCATACAACTTATCTTGATCACCAAAGGGAATTGATGTAGGGCTTTATATGTGCTGGAGATGTTGGTGATAAACACAAACGAGTCACCAATTTGAGATTTAATGGAGTATTCTGCATGGGAGGCTCAAATTTTTCTTGTAGTAGGTCATTCTCAGCTTGGGTCTCCCACACAGCTATGAACTCAGTGCAGTGAGCTGAAATACACTGGTATGGTATGTCTACATTGAAGAGACGATGTCATGTTTAAGGTTTGTGTTGCCATTCAGATAGCCTCACAAAGCTCAAGTTTGGGACAGCATTTCAGATTCACAGTTCAGAGCCCGTTATTCCAACTCTTAGAGAGCCCATGTAACTTTTGAGTATTTTGTCTCATCTCATGTTGGTACCCTGATATGATTGTGTAATGTATATGGAACTCACAATCATGAAACCATTTAAAATTGCTCAAAGAGTTACACAGCTTAGTGCATGCATGTGACACAGTACTGCGAAACAACATTCTAAGAACCCCAACTTCCCAGAACACATGTTCCAATGGGAAGACATCATCCTGAGACCTAAGACAAAGGGCTGTATATCTATCCTCCTAATCCTGAGGATATGAGAGTAGCGTGATCTTTCTTAGTGTATTGTCCTATGATGGTTTCCATTCAGGGTTGACCCTTTTCAATATGTTTAGCTCAAAAGAAGGTGGTATCAAAATATAAGGAAAGATGATATGCCCATGTGATAATCATACCTAAACAACAAGCATTTACAATCATACCATTACCCTTGATTCTTAACTGAATAGCAAAGACAAACTTGTGCAGCAAAAGAAAATTAGCACACGAACATGAGGGGGGGGAGTAAGTGATTATTATCTACTCAGTTGAATGTATCATGTATTTGTACAACACCCACAATACTAAGTAAATTTGCAAACTGCATTGTGATGTATGGATGACTGCATGATCTATTGTAATAGACAAACCATATTTTTGTCTTTTCTACATTGCACTATGAATCCTATCTGTATGAAGGAATTTCTGGGAGATATGAGTGCTGCACAAGTGTATGACTGAAAAGCTATTCCTAAGCTCACTTCGACTTCAAAATACTGTGAGTACTATTACACAACATCACTTAGTTTCTAGCTTGAATATTTTGACTGTTTATATGATATAAGCTCATCAATTCCCTTCAGTATATAAAATTACCCAATTTTGTTACCACCCAACACAGCTGATGATGCAACACAGAAGGCAACTAACAACTCATGAAATTGACAACATCCTTCACCTAGATAAGAATCTCCACTAGTAACTAGAAAGATTCATGTTGTTGAAAATTCTCTTTTTCCAGTCTAGACAAATAAACAAGCATTGTTATTGGCTCCACGTGCAACTCCTGCAACTGCAAGTAAAAGTAAAAGGTTCCTTTGAAAACAATCCTTGTTTCATCCAAGAAGATATCCACAATGAGTCTCGTATGAACATAGGTTGGGTTGGGACTAATTTTGCTGACCTAACATAGGTCAGGTCAAGGCCAATTTCTTGGCTGACCCTGACCTAATGTTAGGCCATAGGTCCCCTTTTGGCACTTGACCTAAGGCTTGACCCAACCTAACCAAAGTTAGGTCATAGGTCAAATGCTGCAGGTTGACCTAGATAGACCCAAGCTTATAATTCTGCTAATTCATTATCAGATAATTACTTTACAATGTGTTGATGGCTCAAAAACTATTGCATATCAAGAATCAAGATGCATTAGCAATATTTGATCATACATTTGATGTTTAGAATAATGACAGGAAAGTGACCCATCACTACTAATATTTACTGTTAGTGTATGAGCCCTAATGAAATACTATCAAATGCAACTAAACTACTCATCCTCTTTGTTTTCCCCAACTCTCACTTCATCCTTATCCCCGTAAATGTTATACTGCTCATCTAGATCTTCTTTGTTCAATAATTTTGCACTTTCTTAGAAAATTTCCAAATACATTTCCTTTTCCACCTCCAAAAACTCTTGATCATCATGCTCATCCTTCTCTGCCCAATCATTAGCCTTCCATCTTTCAATAAATAGTTGTTTCACTTTTGGAATAGGAAATAGGACGACATGAATGCAATGGAATTGGTGTTTGGCCACCACAAGACATTCATACATTCAAATATTTGTTCAAACATGCCTTGGATGAGACATGAATCCTGCTTGGCTGTACGGGGACTCACAATCCACTTCAGTGGATATGTGAGGGCTTATTTATCCAGTGCCCACATTGGACATGCTTGTGAATCTATCCTTCAGATCTTTCAAATACTTTGCAATGTCATAATATCATGTTTCGTCAATGTGATCTGCGTGACTACACTGTCCTTTACCAGGAAGAGTTGTTCCTTTCTCAGTGATCTCAGTTACTGGTCCAATGGTATAAATGGGCTCCTTTGGCTTCCCATCCTTATCAAATGCACCAAGCACCTTCAAAGGCTCCATTTCTGGCAAATACTTGATGTTGTCATATGTCTCATGAAACTTGAATTCTCTTGATGCAATCTTCTCCTGGCCAATTACTAACATCAGTGGGGTGCATGAGCTTGCTCCACTTATTTGTCTTTTGTCTTCTCAACCAGAGACTCAAGACTCCACCAGAGCACTCACAACACTCTCCATGATATGCTCATAGTAGCATGTCATCAAATAGAGGAGCAAATCCTGCCCAGTTTCAAACTGGTTCCAGGTACAGATCCCTGCTTCAACCATATACCATACCGGCATCACATTTAAAAATGGGTTCAACATAGCACCAATTATCTTCATATCAGGCAACTCCAAACTGCCCATCATAAGATCTGCCATTAAAGATTGGTCATACTCTGCACCAAAATCCTTACTTGATCCATTAAACCATCCAATAAAACTTATTCCCACAGAAATATGTATTTTAGGGATTATGTTTGAGGCATTCCAAAACACTGGTGGGCTTTGGTAAAGAAGATAACAAGAAAAAACCATGGTGGGAAGGTTCTGGTCATTTTGCAGTGAAAAACCATGTGGCAAAGTGAGATAATCATTGAACCACCAAATAAAATTTATTCCCACACAAATCAAATATATGCTTAGGGATGATGTTTGAGGCCTTCCAAACGAATGATAGGATTTGGGTAAGAATTAAGAATACAACAAGCAAAACCCATGATTGGGATGTTGGGCCATACTGCTCCCTAAATGTATCTGGCTGTAAAAAAACATGCAGCAAAGTGAGTCAATTGATGAACCATCTAATAAAACTTATTCGCACACAAATATATATTCAGGGATGATGCTTGAGGCCTTCCAAACAGTTGGCAGGCCTTGGGAAAGAATACAACAAGCAAAAACCCATTGTAGGAAGGTTCTAGTCATATTCCTCTCTAGACCTGTCTGGCAGTGAAAAACCATGTGGCAAAGTGAGTTCATCATTAAAACACCTAATACAACTTATTCCCACACACACATATATGCTTAGGGATGATGTTTGAGTGAAAAATCATGTGGCAAAGTGAGTCAATTGTTGAACCACCTCATAAAACTTATTCTCACAAAAACATATATGTTTAGGAATGATGTTTGAGGCTTTCCAAACAGTTGGCAGGCCTTGGGAAAGAATACAACAAGCAAAAACCCATTGTAGGAAGGTTCTAGTCATATTGAAAAATTATGTTGCAAAGTGAGTCAATTGTTGAACCACCTAATAGAACTTATTTCCACACAAACATATATGTTTAGGGATGATGTTATAGGACTTCCAAAAGTATGGTATCTTTGGGAAAGAATACAACAAACAATATCCCACCATGATTGGGGTTGTTCTGGCTAAACTTTTTTCTAGATGTGTCTGGCAGTGAAAAACTATGTGGCAACGTTAGGTAATCATTGAACTATCCAATAAAACTTATTCGAACACAAATGTATATTTATGGATGATGTTTAAGGCCTTCCAAAAGAATGGTAGGATACATTCTGGAAAACCCATGGTTGGGATGTTCTGGCCATACTGCTTTTCTACACATGTCTCGCAGTGAAAACCATGTGGCAACATACATTAATCATAGACTCACCCAATAAAACTTATTCCCACACAAGTATATATGTTTAGAAATGATGTTCAAGGCCTTCCAAAAGGTTGGTAGGCCTTAGGAAAGAATATAACAATCAAAAAGCCATGGTGTGGATGTCTGCCCATACTGCTATCTTGATGTTTCAGACAAAAATATCTTTCTTACCTTTCAAGCGACGAACAATCGACATTGTCCTTGATATTGCCCTTGCATTTTAAATTTTAAAACAGTACTATTTAATTATGCCTCATTCATTGTTTATGTGTATAAATATATACTGTACATGTACCATACAGACAATTCAATACTTTGTACTTCAGTAGAAAAGTACTGATATATTAATGTCCCAATCCGACTCATTAATTTCAACTAATTCCTACGTGAAATGGAACTAAATCATACTACGGCAGTCGGGCAATAACATGTTGATCGTCCGTAACTCACAAAAGGTATGGATTTGTATCTCTTGTTGATCCAAAAGAAATCTTCACATTAACAATCTGACCTAATCTTGTAATGCACTTGATTGGTACATCTTTAGTATACACTGATGTAGTCAATTTATGATTAAAGTTAGATTGACCTAGATGAGAGATGAGACAGGTTGTTGCCTTCTGGGATGGGGGGATTGGGGACCTTTTGTCTAGGTTAGATCTTAGGTCGGGCAATTTTTGACCTACATGGACCTAGAATAGGAGGTTGACCTAAATCAAATTAATTATAGTTCAGCCTAACCTTTCTGACCGGACCTAGATTTTTTAAGATGACCTCTTCCAGGTCAAACCTATTTACAAGTCTGCACATGAGACAGTGGATAATATCATTACTGAAAACATGAATGATCTATTCATTTACTGAGGAGAAGCAATAATATCACCTCTATCAAAACAGGGAGTTGTATGTTGTATGGGTTTTAAAAGATACCAACTCAGAAAATGATGACTGATGAAAAGCCTAGTGATATAATTGAAAATAATATTCCCATGATTTTGGATTTTGGCTCTTGAACGTGGTTACACCTTAGCCGGGATGTCCTGGACATGTGCTGGATGTGTCCTGCTGAAACCCATTTTCTTGGATGGACACGTGATTTTGCAGGGCATATGTGTTTATTGGCTTGATGACTAGTCCCATGTCCTTGGTCCTTGGACCTTGGTCCTTGGCTTGTCCTTATTTCTGAGTCATGAGTGGCACCTGAGCACCAACTACCAAATTGTCTAGCAAAATTTGTGTGACAAATAAAATGATAAAAAACTCAAAAATATTTTTCTTTCAAAGTTTTTTCTTCGAATCAGATTTATTGCTATTGATAGTGATACACGTTTTGTGTATCTTCTGGATCAAATTGTATGGTCTAAGTTACCCACAAGTATCCATATCCTCTGATGTCCTCGTCCATACTCTGTGTCCTCACTTGAACACCACCAAAACAGTACATATCCTGGGCATGTACCAATGTTTACCCTTTAGTGAATTGTTGGACAAGTGAAATGGGGATATTCCCAAATAAGGGTGACACAAGGTGTCAACAATTTCAATCCACAGACTATGAAAGAGCCCAAGGTCAGGGCAAGTCCACAAATTTCAAATTATTATCAGCAACAAAGATCACTTGTCAAAACTTCCACACAAATGTTTCATTGTGAGTAAAATTGAAGCGCAACAAAAGATTAATTTACTCTTTCTTACATTGCTCAAATAATTATCCAGTATCAAACATCTGCATGTGTGGTTGACAACTAGGTACAAGCTCCAGAATAATTGTATGTTATTCATTTGCAAATACATCTTCTCAAACAACACATGGCACAATAAGATATGTACAGTGAAAACTATTTCAAAACAAATCTTGGATTGTGACCCAAAAGTGGATTGCATGGTTTTTTATGTGTATTATTTCAAAGAATTATTGCTATCTGAGATCATTTTGATTCATATCAAACTTTCCATATTTACATTCTGGCACAATGGCATGGGTGGATAAGGCAAACACATTGCACTCCTGAGAAAGTTTCTATGTCCACTACTACTAGACTGCCAATTTTTCTTGTTACTGATTCACTTGTGTGGTATCTGGTGATTTAATGGCTGCAGGCTATTGAATATCACTTCCAAGTCATTGATTCCTGTTACTACATTGAATCAAAACAAGTAGAAGTAGGAAACATGATTGAGTGAGATAATTTTTGGTGGGCAACATAAAAAATAGACTATGTGTCTAGCCATTGTACACCCTTCAAGCTGCACACTCCCCATCTATATCATTCATAATTACTCACTTTCTGTTATCCATTCTCTTTACCACAGCTGTACTAGATCTTTTTATTCTCCTCCATGGTCACAAATAAGAATATTTATACAAAGTACCCAGTCAGGCTGCACAGTAACAGTAAAATAGAACTCAATGTGTATTGCTGTACACTGCTACATTTGATGATGGTTCAGGGAGCTAACAATTGACAATGCTGTTGCCACCGGAGAATATGGAAATTGAAACATCATTCTCCATTCTCTATATCTGTACTCCAGGATGGGATGATAGTACTATTGGTCTCGGCTTTACACCTTAAGCTGTTAGTATTTATTTTTCATGATTAATCTTCTTTGTGTGGTTTTGGCAATTGGCAAGTAGGAGGGAGAAAAATCTCACCGAAGAAGGATGTGAAACTTCAAAATCATCATCCATCATCCTCTTCTTGGGTATCAATTTTATTAGTCCTTAATCCTTTCAACACCATTGCAATTAATGATTGATGTCCCTCAATATCAGAGGTATTAATTGTTTATATCATTGAAGTGATATTATTGAAGAATTACTAATGTTGGATTGTTATATTTGTTATTGCTGATGATGAGTTTGTTGATAGCTGTCATCAAAAGTTTTTGTTATTGCGGTGGTTGTTTGATGTGGCAGTTAATACTGCTGCTAGTAGATACTGGATGTTACTACTGCAACTTACTGATGTTCTCCCCAAGCTTCATGTATCAATAATTGTGGGTCATTTCTAATGAACTTTAAATTGTAGATGTCTCCTGCTCCCACCACCCTTCCTACTCTTGCTGTACTATGTACATGTTTCTTTGGGGGGAGGCTCTTTGTGATACTACCATGGCTTGTACTGCATGTGTAGGTACATTTTCACACAAGGATTGACCTTTATTAGGGTGGGTCCATACTGGTGGTTGCTATGTGATGGGCCTGTACCCATTTCTAATGATGGGGTTTTACTCCCATGCTGAAATTTACCAAGTATCCAAATGGATGTTGTTCTGCCACCACCATGTATTTTGGTAAAAATAAACTTGCAAATGAATCAAACAAGTGTAAGCAATTGACATACCACCCTCAAGCTAAGATTTTCTTTCAGAAAATTCAATTCATACACAAAAATGGAATGCTTATTTCATTATCAAGAATTATGTATGTACACTTTGATGTCCTTTGAGCAGAACTTAATTTACACATTCTTGGAGTAAATTGGATATTGGAGTATATTTTGAGAATGTCCATCTCATTTGCCATGGAATGTTTTGGAAGCATTTAGAACACAATTCTGAACATTTTTCATAGACGACTAGCAGTAGACTAACATTTGTAGTCATAAGGGTTTTTAATCAAATTAGTCAGTTGATTTAATAGTTGACTTATTTCCTTGTGTAGTTGACTACCAAACATGGAATATAGTGAACTATTTAATGCAGATAGTCAACTGTTTGTAGTCGATTATCATAATAATTTTGATGGTCAATGAAGAATTATAGTCATAGGACCTGTAAATAATATGACTGCCAAAAATATTCGTTGTCCTCGATGATGACTCTCAAGAGGCCTGATTGTACCACTTGTAAATATGATGCACTAAATACTAAGGGCTTGCTAATGATAGGCAAATTTTACAGTATTTATAGTGACAAACACAAGTAGAAGAAGATAGTGATAATGATATCTTTATCACTCTCACATCAAATGATGATCCTCTGCTGATGCTGATTGGTGCAATAAGAAGCAGCTTTGATTGAAGTGTAAAACTTGAGCTTGTTTTATTTTTGGCCTACCAATCTCCTGTCAGTTTTCACTAGCTTTCAGTTGCTATAACCTGTGGCAACCATAGATATAATGGAAGCAGGAAAGAGGTAGCAATGATGCCCTTTCACCACATAATCAGCTCCTCCTCAGCACCAGTATGATGCGCCATCATGTGGCACCTCTTAATATTGATGACCATCTCATGTTGGCAGCATGTCAAGAAAAGGGCTAAACACCATTGTTTGACTGTTTCAGTTTCATGCTTTACTAGACCCTCACTGTAGTAACCCCCCGCTTGCGCTTGGTCTGCGGTCTTTGAATAAACTATGTATATAGTACTACTACCCCTAACTAAATAAAGTCTTTTGTTTTTGTCACCAAATCAAAAAGTCTTTCGTCACCACTTCTGCTCCATCACACCGCATCCTGGCACTAAAAAATACTCTATCATGCAACAACTATCTAGAACGATTAATAAAATCACAATAATAACAACAGTCATAATAACATTATTATCAATCGTTGTAACCCACCTCCTTGTACTTGTAAGTGATCTACCTCTGAAGCATGACTGCATACAATGCATACAATTAATTTTAAACCCTGGGGAGAATCTAACCCTTGCCCAGTTTCAGATTAGTTGCTCCCGTAACCACTAACTGAAAAATGTTATGCTTGGATTTAGCTTCCGATGCAAGAGCAAGACCCAACCGGCTGTCATCCCAAGGCCACTTCTTAGCCCTTATGAATGCATTCAGATGGATCCGGACGACCCCTGTCAACATCAACTTACTAAGAGAGGTTTTGACAATGCAGGTTTTCTTCCAAAGCGGAGAGGATTCCTGGCAATGGGGGGTGTGCTGTTATGGAGTAACTACAAGACATCATATCTACAACAACAAAATTGTAACAATAATAATCACAAATACTTGAAGTGAAGTTGCTTATTGGTTATTGGATGGGGGTCTTGTTTGCCAGTAAGTTTGCCAAAAAAATAAACAATGTAATTCGATGTTGTGATCACAATAATAATAATCACAAGAAAACTTGTGAAGTGATCGTGTTTAAGTATTGGATGGGGGTCTTGTTTGCCAGTAAGTTTTGACGAAAGACATTTTTAGGATTCAAATTTCACAGAGGAATTAATATTGGACACATTTTTCACTTCGCATTTTTTGTTTGTCCTTGTGACTTGTGATTTCCCGACGAAAAAACAGCGAATCTTGTAGAATCTGATTTAGTATGACAGTACGTAGATAGTAATAGTGATAGTATCTTCTACGATAGATACTAGGAGTACTACTTATTACATACGGAAAAAATTGATTGAGGTACGTATGTACCTTTCAGTTTCATTGAAAGGTCACAGAAAAAAATCATCACAGGTAGCCATTCTGGTACTAAAATACGTAGGAATCGTCCAAAAAGAATAATTTTCGAAAATCATTCTTTTGGACGATTCCTACAAATTTATTAAGTAAGTTCAAATTCTACACCTACGGACGACAATAAGTTTCGAAATTTAGTACTGGTGCCTTTTTCAATGAGATTGAAAGGTAAGTATTGATCATGCTTTGAGCGTCACACATGGTAATATTACCATAAGAATTAGAGAGTTTCCTTTTTGAACATTATTTTACTACTGCCACAAGCGCCAGCCTCTCCATCCAATGTAAGGTTACACGAATCGATAATAAAAAAATACTCCTAATATTCATGTTGATGTGTGAATCATTCAAAACATCATGATCTATTGTAGTAGGAGTATCTACGATACTACTTCTATCTACTGCCTCATCATACTACTAACTATCGTAGAGCCGAATATGAATATCATTTCTATCAACAAGCGATCTCAAACGATGGGAGTTGCAGCATCGTCTCTCGCAATCGCATCTTCTCTATCGCTTCTACTTCGGGTTCGTGTGACAATTAAAATGCTCGAGGTGCTGGATTAATTGCAACCCTTCCCATGAATTCAAGCATAGCCATACACATCGACTTTGAAACTACCTACTTATTACACAATAGCGATACCAGCAAGCCAAGAGAAAAAGCAATACGTGCCATTCTCTAAGGGATTCTTTGGCCGCGGCAGGTGAAGATAAATCGTGAAGATTTATTATTTGATTGAGACGGTTTCGCAGGCAGGGCGCTTCCAGAGGCAACCGTCATTCGCGCGTCAGCTTACTATCACTGTCAATATTCTTCGGTGCACTCATTTCAGGTGCACAGTCCAACTGTAGCGCTGATTGTGGTGCCAAATAGAACGCTCGGCAATTTTCGCTGTCTCTTGTCTACTACGCTCGTTTCAAAAGAAAACATACAATTCACTCTCGCCAAACAAAAAATAGGCACGACAACACACTTAACGCAACAACAATAAATCAATCATCATGGCATCTTCCGCATTCTCATTCCACTGCATGATATGTTTCGAAGAATTCGACCCTATAACAAATTACCCAGTCGTCCTTCCCTGCGGCCACACCTACGTCTGCATATCATGTGCCAACCGACTGGACAAATGTATGGAGTGCCGGACCCCCCTTTTCATCAATATCAACACACTGCCGCCGCCTCCCCCCAATTCGAATTCTCTCGATTTTCCCCATCAAAAGGAAAATCGACACGATCAGCATGCCGGCCGGTCGTACAGCCCATCTGTTCGATCGTCACCCGCCGGATTGCGTTCTAGTGGAGTTCGCAATAGCAGCTACGTAATAACGAATGCATACAATAGCAACACCAACAAACCCCCGCCACAGCCTATACCAGTTAAAAAAGAACGACTGCCTCTGCCAAAAAATGCAGTGTTGCTCTCATTAATCCAAGCAAGCGAACCGGCGCGGCGACGGACGGAAGATCAGTCGCCTCGAACGCCGCTTCCCCCATCTCCTGATAAAATTGAGCCTAAGAGTCTTACTCATAACAACCTTCCGAAATTTACAAAGCCATCGCCTCTGTTTTTAGATTCTTCGTCTAGTGGGGAGCATGATGACAATGAAGATGACGAGGAACAGAAAATTCGTGTGGGGACATATCTATCTGGTGGTAAGTGTGAACAAGATTGACACTATGTGTTTTTGATTCATTGTATCTTCTATTGCTAAAGTTTTGTGCAAACACTGACGGCATCTGTCTTCTTTCTCCAATCATTGCGAAGGACCCTGTGGAACATATGCCGTGGCAGTCAAAACTGGCCTTTTGGTATACCCCTCACTGTTTGAACATACCCTGCAACCAAGCGAGGATGTGGTAACAAGGGATGTGGAGGCATTGGTGAAAAATTCCTATAAAAATAGACATCCTATTATTCCTGAAGCGAGTGAGATAGCGTCGTTGGAACGGTCGCACACGTGGGTGGAATGTCACGAGGACGAACATGCCCAAGAGGGCGGAGACTGTGGGGTGGAGGCGTTAGTTGCCCCTCCTCCAACAAAAGCCGCAGATACAGAAAAGTTACTGAGTGCATCGGAGAGAAAATTCAAAACACGCTGCAATAGTATTGGGGGAATTTTCCCTCCTACTAACAAAAAAAATCTTCAACGGCAATTTTCGCACGGTAGTCATCCTTTTCAAGAAGAATTTGACCGGCCATTGCTTCGATTGAAATATGGGGATCGAGTGCAGGTTGTGTCGATGGACTCGAGGGGCTGGGTTAAGCTTGCCAGAGGGTATGGGTACATTCGGTTAGAGAATGACAAGCAACTGGTCAAAGGTCAGTTTATATATTTTTTCGAAAGACTCCTGCTTTATTCATTGCAACATTATACAGTATGTTCTCATTCCATTATATTTGTATCCGTCATTTTGATGTTCTTATTGGATTCTCAGTTGGTGGAACCAGTGACAAGGCATGTCAAATTGAAGCCATTCTTCATGAACTTTCCATTGAACGTGATAGGCTTAAATACGAACAAAAGAAACTAGAACGCCTCTCAGCCGGATTAATGATTGATCTGCAATCTTCTTTATTGATGGACGAAGACCATGTTGTTGTCCCTGCTCCCGAGGGTATGCTGCGTAGTGAATCAGAGTTATCGTTATCAATGCCCAACAAAATGGATCGCCAAGCAAACAACATTTCTGTAGACGACCTTGATATCAGCACTCGCTCTAAATCCATACTCATATCTCCTCATGTGAACACTAATGTTGTAGGTGACAATGAGCAACCGAGAGAAATTCGAACAGCCAAATCCCACTCTCCGGGACGCAATAGTTTCATGATGAATTTAACTTCTACTCCCATCAAGGCTCCGCCAAGTCCAAACTCGAACTATTCCTCTACAAACAGTACAAGCACACCAACTAGGGTCAATTTCCGAACAGGGCTGAGTGGCCATCGGGCCTTGTCTAGCTCACTTGTTCACCCGCACGACTTCATAGATCATAGGGGGCCAAGTCGATCAATGAGCAACCATGCTGGGCTATCATCACAGAAACCATCAACTCGTGGACGAAGCAATTATTGATCAGTGATAATAGTTTCTAAGTGACATGTGTACTTGAGCAAGCTGGGAATGTGGACGATGTTTAGTTGTATCATGTATAGTCACATCACCACAATTCAGTCTTGTGTAACAACTTTTGTGTTTCATATGTTGAGATGAGAAATTGAACAGATCGCACTTGGTTTAAATATTGATAGATCAACATGTGGCGGAGAAAAGATTTCTCGATATTTTTGTGGGCACTGGACAAATAAAAATAATGTTTGTGGAATTAACACGTACTACCGAATGACAAATTGAACCTTGAAGAAAGTCTCTCTTTACAAAGTCTCTCTTTACATAGATGCACTTGCAATACTTTCTTTTCAACATACTTTGGAGTGTTCAGCATATTATTGTACCCCCTCATTTCTCATAATAAATGGAGACTTGAAATTCTTGAGTAATGTGAGAAGTAAGAACTCTTTAAAATTGTTTGACAATGAGATAAAACTAAAAGAAAAAATCAACTTAAAATTCTTGACATCATTCTTTGTCAAAGCAAAAGATATTGTTGTACTTTGGTGTATGGTTTAATATTAATCTAGTTTTGAGTCAATCATTTTTGAAACCTGGAAAGGGGAAAGAAGTACGAATGTGCAGGTGAATAATTCACATCTGATACTATGTGCATGGCTTTTCATCTATTGCTTCACATTTTAAATTATGATCAAGCAATGTTCTTTTTGCACTCATTTCATTGTGTTTGATGTAAAAATGTGGCAACACACACGACACTGTTTTTTTGTTGATGCTTTTATTATTTTCTTTCAACTATTGACTATTGGTGGCAAGTATTATTTTTACGGAGTATCTGCAAAAGTGTTATGAGATCAATTATCATTGATTAAAGGTTCTTGGTAGTATCACATGAAATGAATTGGGGATGGTTTTGCTGATAGTGTGGGATAATTTTGGACAAAAATAAAAAAGATCGAGTATCTACCATCACACTAAATAATATATTTTCCAATTAACCAACTGTTTTGCACCGAAAAAAGTGGTTGCCTCCCTTGTCTAATACATGGGATATTTGGATCTAGATTGCTTACAAATACATTGAGGACCTTCACAGAGAAAGAGAAAAATTGATAGCAAATATTTTATATTTCGGGGAGAAAACAGGCTTTCAACAGCTTGTGAAATTAACAAGCAATTGCGCTTCCAGGAAATTTCTTAGAAGTAAGACGCTAGGAGCACCGTTCAATAAGTAAGAGTTAGAGTTTATATTTGGCAGGAACATACACGGATGACGTCATTTCGCCAGTGTATGACAGATAAAAAAATATTTTTTGATTTTTGCTGACTGATTTCGGACTAAAGCTAGGCTGCACGGACGGACTATGTAACGTACGTCCGTGATCGGATAAAAAATAACC
>JALLAR010000480.1:0-15362 GCA_036939335.1 Conticribra guillardii
AATACTGAATTGCCATGTTTCCCGATCAAGGATGAAAAATATCTGTGTTGGCGACTTCGAGGCGGCTGCCCACACGAAGCTTCAAGCGAAGAATATGGCATGCTCTTTTTGTCTGAAGCGTAACATACGGATGTTGATCCGAGATGTGCTGATCCATGGCATGTTCTTGCATGATGATGGACGGTTAATTTGACTTTGTTGCTTTGAAGAATCGCTTGGGAGAGTGCTTGCAAGCTGGGTTTACTTGCTGTCCTCATGGTGGTATTGCGTTTGGAGTGAGTATTTCTCTATTTATTTAGGGGTTTTGCTGCGTTCGACGTCGACCTTTTTGTTGTTTTCTGCTTGGCTTCTGGCCTCTTCTGGCTGTGACAAACAGTGGGAAACAATGGTCCATCCGTCGTCTGCGCAGACCGGGGACAGACGAAGACCGTCATGTGTCATATTATGCTGTCATACAAAACAATTTTTACAATACTAAAAGCTGGCACAACATCATGTTCAAGAAAGGAAGGTGACAAAATTGGTCTTTTTTGAGGGTGCATGGAAAAGATCGATGTAAAAAAATGCTTTTTCTGGCATAGAAATTTTATTTTCATGACAAATACAATATCATAAAAAGTAATTTTTATTTTCAATTAGAGCATGGTACTAGTTCATAAAACCGAAAGTCAATTCAAAAATCCCCCCTAAAGCGATGTATTATCATTTAATGCCAACTAACTTAAATCCCTCGATAACATTTCTATTTTTTTCCTAAACCATCAAAACAGTGTTCCATCCGGAATCCTTCTTTCACTTTGACTCCCAAAAGAATCACATACACAGTTACATGCTTAAGTTACATTCCATCGCGTTCCTCCTGATAGTTCAGAAACATCTCTTCAAGCTTGGGCATGACTGAGTCTGACTCCTCGGGAGTCAAGAGTATTCTGGTATTTTCATTTCCCATCTAATCGTTACGAAATCCATGCGCAGATATTTGAGTTCAAAATGAAGGTAATACATAACAATACCATGACAATAAAGCAACAGTGTAACACAAAATTAGACTTTGAATCTAAAATACAAAAAAATAGCCAGCGTACCTTTCCAACAAGTAGCACAGGATCAAGCAATCGAACAAGATGATATTCTTGGTCATTTTCCTCAAAGGAGACAAGGATCTCGACTTCTTCCTCGGATTCACCCATATCCTCATCGTCGTAATCATCGTAGTCTTCGTCGTCGTCCGCTTCACTCTCTTCCAACTCCTATCAATGTTATCATGGTTAAGAATGTTTCAATAAAGACGGAAGAGGTTTATCGGTTGGAATAGTTAGACAAAGCGCGAGAGATCGGACGGAATCACCAAAAACTGAACAGTTCAATCATTTTCACACAGTAAAGTTACAACGTGTAAGAACAGAAAGATGAATCAATTAGTGCTTGCTTACCCCCACCAAAGTCAAAGTCTGAGGAGTCCTCAACAAAACTAACTCCTCCCCAAATTCATCCTCAATAATCCCCTCGGCAATCGGAAAAATGTCATCCATCAAGGGATCATCCAATTCAATCGGCACCAACTGCTCGTCCCCCTCAAAGTAACACAACGCCACGGCATAATCGCAGGGATTTCCAATGGTGTATTCGACTCCATCGACGGTGGCATAACTATCGACGTAGCAATCGATGGATTTTTCGCCATTGAGGTCCATGAAGGCGATGACTTGATCGTCGTCGTCGGCGATTTTTTCGAATTTCTCTTCTTGGGCCATGAAAAGGGGTGAGAGGAAGGGCTGCTTCGTTTGTTGTGTAAACATGGGCATTGCGTTGGGGCATGATGATGTTGCATGCGATGATTTTGAAATTCCAAAAAGTGATGTGCGATGATGACGTGATGGGTTCGAGAATGCATATGCCATCATCATGTTAGAGGTGAAGGTAGTGCTAACAGCAGCTGCGGCTGCCATTGTAGAGGATTTCATGTTGTCGTATCGTATGTTTCACGTAGATTGATGGGTAACTCTTTTGCTTGATGGCAAAGTGTGTGGTTATCCGAGGTGTTTAGAGTGAGAGAAATAGATTTCTCCTAAGATTTTGGGGCACAGCCGAAACGCTCTGCTGACTGGTAACACTTGAAATTTCCTGTTCTTTGTGATGTATTGAAGATTCGTCGGTCGGCGGCGGCCTCCTTGTATGTGGCTGGCGGCGTCGGCTTTTCGGTTATTAGGATGATGTGTTGTGTGTTGTCTATGGTATTTTGTATGATCGATGGGATGATGAATGATGATGATGATTGATGATGTTGTGTCGGCTGATGTGTGTGATGTGTGATGTGAATGCGGAATCATCGTGACAATACTCAGTGTACGAATTCCTACGTGCAAACATTTTTTTCTCCTGACCATCCGCCAAATAAAAAACGAGCGCGCAACAACATCGTCATACAACATCATAGGTAATACATACAATAGAACCATAGTAGTAGTACTACAATACAGCGCAGGTCGAGGGTCGAGGCACATGATGCATGCTATCTCTCTAGGTAGAGAGAGAGAGCTCTTCCACATTATTATTATTATTCTCCAGCTCTCTTCTCTAGAACCGGCCCTCCTTCACCCTTCACAGCCACACAAAACAAAAGGCAACTTTCACCCAACTCCACCAGGTCATGCTCCGCCCCTCATCCACCTTGCCCGCGTCGTCCCTCAAGTCACACACGAATTCCGTTCAGTTTTAAACGACGTCGTTCGGACTACCCAAATTTTATTTTCAATATGAGTTGGTGCGGCGAATTACTTCCTGCCCCGTTCAAACACGCTTTGCCACTAAGTTAAAGGTTTGCTCCGTGATGGTGCTGCGATCGATCAAATCCGTTCATTTCATGATGCAAGATAATGATTGCTATGGAGTCAATTAATGAAGCCTACCTGGCATGAGTCGACACACTCGCTCATAAATAGTTTTTGGGGCAGATCCTCGGTGTGTCTTGAACTTTTATTTGAAGACGTAAATTTGTTGATTTACCTATCATTTCAACACTCAAATAGGTGAGTAATACAACTTGTAGGAGTTAATTACAAGGAAAGTTATCACAAATGGGAATGATTATAAAAAAAACACTCTTACTTCTACGCAAGATCAAACCATGTCAAAGTGGTCTTCGCTGCAACAATACATTGGTTAAATCTTTTTGAAATATGGTTTTTCTGTCTCGGCAAAATGCCAGCAGTGATCACTTTCTTGAAGAGGCTACTGTGTTGAAGCTGTGGGGTAGCAAGCCTTTGTAATGCAATGATTTTGTGATTGAGTCAAAAGGGCTCTTCATTAGATTGTTGTTGTAAGGCGAATTGCCGTTGATTGGAGTTTGATGACAATAAGTGTTTGATAGGAAGAGTATGACCCTTTATTGTGATGATTGTAGTTGATGGGGTTGTCGAATTCTTATTAATCTTTTTTCTAACGAGGTTCGATTGTTTGTTCGTTATTCTTTTACTTAGGGCTAACATGGGTCTAATTTTCCCGGGACAGTGAAGCCATGAAATTGGGCAGTGCTCACATCACGGAACCAGATTAAGAACAACTCTGCTTTAGTACCACAGGATAGAAATGCTTGTCGAATAAGAGTTGAAATACTATTGCACAATATTCCACTTATGAACGATGCTAATGATAGCGAAGTCGGTTTTGTTCACAACTCCATCCCTTATACTTACACATGTTACCAGGTAAATGACACTATGGACTATCGCACTATTGAATTGTGACGCGGTTCAAGAAGAAGATGCATATAAAAGTTTAATTTAAAAAAATTATAGTAAAAAAGTACATGGTATGGCCAAAATTAAATACTGGCCGGTTGATTATTTGTCTTTTATTTTGAGGTGAGCTATCAAGGTAGAGTCTAGAGCACAATTCTCACTGAATAATCAATTGTCCTGCAAAGAAAACTGCCATGCCATTTCTGTCTAGCGCTCGTGTACTGTGTAAATATATAAAAAATTTGAAGACAAGAAAGTAGCGGTAACGTCTTGATCTACGCAGTGAAGCCTGAACCTGTGAATGACAAAATGGCTTCTGGTTGTTTACGACAGAAAGAGGCCATGGCAGTCGTGCAGGAGACATAATGGCCGCTTTGTCACAGTCAGTGAATCCCTTCTAGACTTGATGGTGTAAATCTACTTTTGAATCTAATTCCAAAACCAGTGTTGTCAAGAAATAATATGCAACGCGACTTTCTAAACTAGTTTTGTATTATTTGTATTTTTACAATTGCTTACGAACGGGGCTTCTCCTTCTTCTCTTTGTAAAGAGCAAGAAGGGACACTCCTGCAACCTTAACACACTTAAAACGGACTCCGGGAATATCTCCAACGGCGTGTCCAGAACGTCCGAATCCAGCAATGAGGACTTCGTCATTCTCGTCAACGTAATTCAGACAACCATCGCGGGGGACGAAGGCAGCAATCTTCTTTCCGTTCTTAATAAGTTGGACGCGAACGCACTTTCGGATAGCAGAGTTGGGCTGCTTGGCCTCAATTCCAATCTTTTCAAGGACAATTCCCTTGGCCATTGTTGACCCTCCCATGGGGTTGGCTTTCATGGCGGTGATGGAATGGGCTTTGCAGTAACCAAGATCGTGCCAACGCTGGGCGCGCCTGTGAGTGCGGAGCTTGCGTCCGGTATTGATGCCCTGTGGTTTTCCCATGTTTAAATTTACCGCTAATTAAGTAATGCAAAACTGCGATGTTGAAATAGACGAGCAGGAGGAAATTTGTGTGAGAAACGTAGTCGACCCTAAAAATTCACAATATCATCCTGGTCATTTACGACGGTGTTCAGCATCAACGGACGTCGTAGCTGTGTGGGGCGTCGACCTTGGAAGGCGCAGAGAGACGCCGGTCTACATGCAACGACCAGGCACCACCATCCGCACCAGCAGAACATCATTATGCCTCTAGCGGACACAAGAGGAACACGCAACACAGAAATAGCAATCACTCGATCCGAATCTGTAAGACAGCAAGCTGAACGATCGGAAAGGAGGGCGCCATGGTCATCATCATACCTGCCAACAAAGTGCTTTGATCTGGTGTCGATCGTTGAATATCAAGAGTCGGGCTGGCTTGTAGGATTGGGAAGTTTTAGTGGACATTGGTACAAATCAACGTAGGAATGTGTGATGAAATGCGAGTACGCGGTAATCGGTAATAAGTAAATTATACGGACAGACGACCAGACCATGTGATGGACAGACGGTGAAATGACGCCTGACATCAATATGAATCATGACAGATGACAGATAAGAGAGACTCTCTCTCTCTACTATTAGAGAAAGAGCTCGATGACAGCGAACAGCGAGCCCGATCGAATGAAGCCGTAAGAAATTTGCTGAATTACAATAACGAATTTCATTTATGGCGGTCGGCGATAAGGATCTTGACCGCGATGGGGATGGGGATGCATCTGTCAATGAAGATATAACAACCCGGCAAAGGAATAAAGAAGAAGGCAAACGTCGTGCGCTTGAAATTTCCATCGCCAAGCGACAGCATCAATCTAATGTAGAAGGAGGATGCAATGGCAAAAATACACTTGATGCGAAAAACAACATCACCGGTGGCAAGAGAGCAACAAGAAGTAGCGCAAGGCACGGAGCTCGGAACCAGCATAGGCATAAGCATTTTTCTAAATGGATTTTGGAAAATTTCTCCCATATTATCAACGATTGTGGCGATGGCAATGATGATATATCAAACCAAAATGATCCAGAAAAAACTAATCAAACTATGCCAATGCACGTATTAGACGTTGCTGGAGGCAAAGGAGAACTTTCTGCTCGTCTATGCCTCTGCCACTCCCTCCGTGTGGTAATGGTTGATCCACGACCTGCAGATGTTTCCTCTGTGTATACCAATAGCGTTGTCCCCAAACTTCCCAAAAAATGGCGAGCTTCTTTAAAGACTAGGTTAGATGAGTGCCCGAAATTTGTTGACGACGAATTAGAAAAGAGGTTTTCTCAGTTGGTAATGCCCTTTTCAGCACCCTCTAATGCAATATCTGATATCTGCAATATAGATGATGAAAATAAAAAATCATTTGGGTGTGCTTCACTTCATGAGGCAGTTCAAAATGCTTCATTGATTATTGGATTGCACGCAGATGGTGCTACAGAAGCCATTGTGGATGCAGCAATTTTATTCAACAAACCTTTCGTGGTGGTTCCATGCTGTGTCTTCCCAAACTTATTCCGTCAGAGATTCCTTGTGGTCAAGACCCCGTCCACTGACAACACAAGCGAGAGTCACAGTGTTCCAAATGATGACCATGTAGATTCAACTGGAGACAATGCATGCACAGAAAGAAGAGTTCCAGTGCGGACACATGAACAATTTTGTCAGTATTTACAAGCCAAAGATCCTCGTTTTAGGAGGGAGATACTGCCTTTCGAAGGAAGGAACGTGGCCATTTGGTGGGACGCAAAATAAAATGAAGAATACTTCATTCGTAAAAATAATGAAAGCAATGCTAGCATTTTATTATATCTCTAATTATTATTTATCTAGTAAAAATGGAAACAATGGGACGTCTTCTACTTGATAAAGATGTATCAAAGGTGGAAGGATTGAAAAACTCCACCCACCGTAGTAGTTCCTAGCTGTCAATTTGAAGATTGTTTTACGTGTCAATGTGCTCATGCCACTCCTGGACAAGTTCAATCTCTTTCTCACTTTTCTCACCCATACCTTGCCATTTGATAAGTTGACTACGCTCGGCCTTCCTTTTGATACGATAACAAACTGCCGCAACTACTACAGTCAGACCAAAGAACCCCGTTGATGTGATTTTATGATCGTATAAAAACACCGAAATCGCAATACTGATTAAAACACGTGTTGTCATGATGATAGCAAACACCACAGCACCAAAATTCTTAATTGTGTAAAAGATGAACAGTTGTCCAATTGTTGAGCAGATTGAAAAGACGAAGAAATGGACTTGGATTTCTGTGTGGCGCATGACGTACTCGAAGGCAGGCCAAAGTTTTCCATCGTGCACAAGTGTAATCAGTGAAAGTACAGTCGAGAAAGCAGATGTTGCAAACATGAGCTCAATCATAGAGAGGTCACGGTGTTGTTTGAACATTTTACTTTGCCACTGGGGGAAATCAATGAGGTTGTGCATTGTGAGAAAAAAGAGTTTAAACCCACTCATCAAACTGGTCTCATTGCCATGGTTATTGAATACTTCGACGTACCTGACTAGTGAAACTATCAAAAAATAAGAAAAAGAGGAGGAGCATTACACCGGTCCATTTGGCGCTAGTTTCTTCTCCATAGACATCAAAATCGAAAGTAAGTTCATCAGTGGAGGACATGAACATGGTGATTCCAATTCCGATGAAAATCGCCACAACATAATCGTATTGGGGGTCTGAAAATGATGCACGGAGCAAAACAGAATGAGTCGCGGGATCAACTCAATACTGTATTATTGCACAAAATAATTAATCAACGAAAATATGTCACTTACATGACTGATTCCCAAGCAATTTCCCCATGAGCATCACAGGCGCCAACTTGAACGACTTAAACAACGTCACAGCCGGAAATGACACATAACGCAACGCCTCATACTGACACCAACTACTCAGCATATTTGAAATGGAAGGGAACGCATACTCATAAATGACGGTGGTACGAGAAGTGCGTGGTTTTAAGTAGATTAGAAGCAATCCTGACATGATGAGGGTCCAGAAACGGTTGGTGAAGACGAGGGCATAAGAGTAGGTGAAGTATTCCCCAGTGTGACGAGGGTATCGACGAGTGAGCATGCGTTCCTTTTGCAATGAGAGAGAAAAATTATTTTGGTGTTGGAATGAGTTCAGTTTTTCCTTTCAAAAATATGCAACGTTATGCACTGACAAATAATAATGATGGTAAATGCAACATCAACTCCTTGCCCATTGCCTAAAATTTCTCTCAATCTCAGTGACACCATTATCAACTACTTACTTGCAAGATTCCCCACGAAACAAAAGTCAAATTCAACATGACCGCACAGATAGCCAAATTGGTGTAAACACTCTGCTTCGATTGTGAAGTCTGGTTAAACTCCAATGGAAGGGATGACGCATTCGAAAATTTCCTATGAACCCTACGAGACGATCGAGCAACCCCTTCTGAGTCATCCAAGAGTCCACTCTCTTCTGCTTCCCCATCCTCATCTTCGTTTGATCCCCCCTCTTCCTCGTCCTCATCATCATTATCTTTGTCTTCTTCGTCACTGAAATCTGATTTGTAGGCATCATCCATGACATTAAGGTAGGAATGATTCAGACGGGTGGCGGGTTCTTCGCGTGGTTCAAGCCAGGAAGGGAAGTACATTTTGGTGACAAGGATGGTGATAATGACCATCGCAGCATCTTGGTAGTCAAAAAATGATGACAAATATTGTAATAATATGAAATGAGTACAATGACATGATATCACGCAAACTTGAATAATAATATCATCTCCCTCATGATATCCAAAACAATTCAAATGAAATCATAATTATAAAATCACAAATAATGAAACAAACAATACATTCAACACACAAAAATAACTCACAAAGCAAAAAGTTGGTAGATAATTCCAATAATGCCGCCTCTGCCGTAGGCGACAACAATGGCCTATTCTCAATAGATGTTGCAGTCTCTGATGTGGCTCCATCAGAATACCCATTATCTGGGTGGGATGATCGCCCTCCAATGTTTTCTAGATGGGCGAAATCGTCATCACCGGCGGCGGCATTGGTATCCTCGGTTAAGAGTCTAACGAGAATGCGGGTTGTTTCGTGTGCAGAGTTTGCTAATGTGACGAAATCCATGGTGGATGTTTATTATCGATATTATTGACGGTTGGTTGGGTGGATCGATGGGTGGATAGGATCGGAGTGGAGTGGACGAGAAGGCAGGTCACCAATGACGCATATGATGATGTTGTTGTAAGACCGGGTATCGTAGGACGGGAACTGAAGTTGAATGGTTTTATTTCTGCCAGTGAGATGAAGCTCTACAGAGAGATGATCCAGTTTGTTTGTGTGAAGGATGGTATTGTGCTACTACGCTATGGAATGAGGATTGTGTTATTCAACGTCCGCCATTTTGTGTGAATTTGTTCCCTTCCCTTTTTTATTTGCCATCGTGAGGATTTCGGAGTTTTTTTCTGAGAAGCTAGCAATGCAATGCTCACTAGGTAGTACTTTATGTCAGCACCGTAGACAACCGTATGTTTTGTTGCCTATGTAGTTCGTTTGTTTGTGTCCACGTTGATTTTCAGTATTAAGTTGTGTTCGATATTTAAAAATACTGAATTGTACATGCCTACTACGATAAGAACTAAAGGTAGCATTGTCATATTATTTGTACATACGACAGTATTCCCGTATTATGTATGTATGACGTAAATAATATTATCACGCACGCACGATATCTAGAAGATGATGATGATTGACGCCGACAACAACAACTACGCAACCGCCGATAATTTCAATAGATGATCCCATTATTATTTCTTTTACTCGAAGTCTGCCGCAACGAATAAATAATAATAGAGTAATTGCATTGCCACCACCATGGAGCTACGAAAAGTACAACAAGAATTGGAAACCCTCTCATCCGAATGGAAGTCACTCCGCCAAAAGCGCCCAGTATTCAATGATTACAATGTCAGCGCCAGCGGCACGAGCTCGGGCGGCACTGCTGGTGACGAAAATATCAGTCCCGAAGCGGTGGCACATGGATCATCATCATTAGTGCCGCTGGCCTTACAACTTCCTTCGTTGAAAGATCTATTGCTCCAATTCAACGATGAAGATATTTTCCCTCCAGAGCAGAATCAAGACGAGGATGAGAACAATGAAACAATGACGGGGTTAGAGGGAAGTGAAAGTACCAGTGACAATGGTACGCCGTCCTTAGAATCTGGAGATGTTTCTTCCGAAAGTGGCGCTGCGGATAAATCTAAACAATCTGAATCAAAAGTGTGTGAAGGGCAATCGTTACAGAAGTCAGATAGTAACAATGTTGATGGGAGGGAAAGTGTAAATGAAGAAGATGTGGAGGAAGAGATGATAATCGAAGAAGATGCATCTCCACAACAATTACTTGAAGTGAGTTTGTTTTTGTTTGTTTGCTGAGTCGTTTTGAATCGATTTTCTTTGGATTCGCGTTTCAATTTACTGATCCCCGCGACGCTATATGTAGATGATGGAATTTTTGCGAAAGAGTCTTTTGGCTCTTCGTCCTAAAATTGATAAATTTTTGAAAAGATTGGCAGATGTGAGTAAATGGTATTATTATTTTGTGTTGCTTGCATTATTTGTTTACAATGTAAATTATTTTGCTTTTGAATGTGTTAATTGCATTGGCTGAATTCTTTTCTGGATGTAATGAAATCCCCATTGTATGCACATGGTGGCTTTGAAACAAATCAGAAAGATCCCGTGACAGGAAAGCCACGATATGGAGAGAGCACAATGGTCCGGGTAAAAAGTTCGATTCGATTGTACAAAGCTCTGGAACTTGGAATATCCATTGCATTCAATGATCCAGAATTTTCTAATCTGAACTCTTCATCCATGCAACAAAATGATACAACAACCAAAGCCATTGAAACCACTCCTATCGCATCAAATGCCAACAACATCATATCTACTCTCCGCGTCCAAATCCAACAACACAACGAACGAATCCAAGCTGAATCCCAAGCCAAACAATCACTACAACAACGAGAATCCGAACGGCTCGCCCAAGAACGTCTCCTGGCTGAACAACTCGCCAAAGAACAACAAAAATTGGAAGAACAAATGAAGCGCGACCAAGAAAGGCAATTAGCATTGCAAGCCGAAATGGCGCGACAGCGCCGTGCAGAGGAGGAACAACGAGCCATCGAATCAGAACGCGAAGCAGATCGGCAATTATTGGAGTTGGTTCCAGTGAAAGGTGCCGAAGGCGTGCGTATACAAATTAATCGTATGAGAGATTCTCTCAAAGATGATAAAAAGGCATTGGATGTCGCATTGGGTTCGTTGTACACCCTATTTGATCAAATTGTACGTAAACCCGAAGAAGTCAATTTTCGTCGTATCCGTCGAGATCATCCCAAATTTATAGAGGATATTGGGCGACACGTAGGTGGAAGGGAGGTATTGATTGCTGCAGGATTTCGTTTGGATAAGTTGGAGGGTGTTCCGTCGTTTTTTTCGAAGGAACCGCATATTGAAAGTGATATGGATGGCTGGTCGAATTGGTTTGATGGGTTGAAGAAGACGCTTGATATTATTGAAGAAGAGATGATTAAGTAATTTAGTTTTTTCCTTTCTTTTGCATTACTGTATTGTTTGTTGTGCACTTCTCCGCTCAAATATTAAACATTTCAACAAATAATAAGAATCCAGCGACACCGTCTGAGACAAACATGAATGTTGTTATTGTTATTTTCAATAAATTTAACAGATAAAGTCTATCTTCAATGCAGACCATACTCCAAAACTCTAACTAATCCATTTATTTGGAGGCTATACTGAATCGTCCCAAGATGTGATACTCCACTGCCAACCCCTTATCTACTCTACAGCACACGCCTCCCTCTTTTGTCAAACCTACATCTCCGTCCTTTGAAAACCGAAGCAAACTTTTGTCTGGTTCCCTAACCCTTGCCAAATTCAAACGCTCGTTTGCCCTTTCCGCTTCTCGATTCAACCGAAAAATTTCACGAGAGAGTTGAAACACCTCCAAACTGATTGGATTCTTAATTTCAGATATTCTTTCGCGCAATTTCATAATTTGTTCGTCATAACTTTTCAGTTCTTTGAGAAATGTTTCCTTCATGGAAGAATTGGTGTCATTACCATCACCAGAGGTTGGTTTCATAAATGGAAAATATCCACAACTGCAATACACTCTTCCTTTTGGAAGGTATAAATCTCCACCGGTATGAGAAATCTCTTCGTCCACCTCAATGAAAAATCGCAGCAAGTCCGTCCCCATGGGTCCGTCTCCCCGTGTCACTTGCCATCCACCATCCTTCACCTTATACACACGCTGCCCTTCAGATATTGATGGCCCTAGCGTTATTTGACTATCAACGACATGAAGAGTTTTAGAATTGGCATATCCATTCAGGAAATCATCGCGTTCATAAAGTTGGGAGGGGGTAAATTCTGCAATGAAGGAGAGATTTAGACGCTGGCCACTGACGCCCCATGTTGAAGGCATCCATGTTCCTGTTATCATCAAATTTAATTCAAAAAGAATTTAAATGGTTGACAATTTTAGATTAAATGCAAAGGTAAATACACGCTCAAATTCAGGTAAAATTCAAAAGTTTCTACATACACATTTTCATTTCCAAACAGAAAAAATTCAACCAACAAACACAATAATTTAAAACGAAAGCATAATCAAATTAATGCACAAATAACTTACCAGGCTCCCTCCCAACGCTCAAATTAATTTTCCACCTAGTTTCATCCAACAAATTATAGATTCCCTTTCTTGCACTTCTTTTTTTGCTTTCATTTGGTTGTAATGATACAGAATCCTTGGGTTCAGTGAAAACAATAGGTGCGGGGGCAGGTAATAGGCCCTCTTCTTCGTTCGTCGGTGGTTTTGAAACTGATTCTGTCGATGATGATGTTGATGTTGTAGTTGTTGTTGTTGTCAATTGTTCATCAAGAGCCTCTAAACGACGCAATGCCTCCTTCCTCAGTTCCTTAATCTCTAGTCTCAATTGATCGGATTCTGCTTCGATTTCCGCAAGAGATGGTGTTGATGGCGGTGCCATGAAAAGTTGACAATGGCGTGATGTGCGGAAAGATGCGGTTGTGGTCGGAAAGGCAAAGGCGGTTGTTGATTGCGGGACAAGAGTAGATGACGTGCCGCTGGCGATCATTACAACTAGTGCCATGAGCGAGGCGGGAATTCGTGTGGTCATGGTGATAATTATTTCCTTTCAGAATAATGATAGGTACTACGTGAATGGTGTAAAAGGATGTCGGTCCCCTTCGGTCCCCCTGATTATTACTGCAAAAACAAACAGCTGGAGAGGTAAGTAAATAAAATAAGAATGAGATTACCTTTTCTCAGATAAGATTAAAATTAAAATACGAACCCCTCTCACATCATATTATTATTATCATAACTTCCAATTAATAGTACATCCAGAGAAATTCAATATCAGGCAGCCTTCGAAAAAATGCAGCTCATTTCAATAATATCCATCATCCTTGCCACAATAATCAGCAACATTGCAACAGTCGAAGGAGCCTATGAAACTGTAGTCGAAAGCGGCGAAGAAGAATGCTTCACAATCCGCGCCCCCTCCAACTTTGAATCCACAATTAATGGCAATTATGAGGCCCTCGACGACGAACTTTCCCCCGACCCCATCGCCGTGGTACTCTACAATTCTAAACAAACTCCCATATGGAGATCCGCACCAAAAGCATCTGAGGGCACATTTTCCATCCCGCACGCCAGTGGTAAATTTGAATTGTGCATTCAGAACGGCAAAGCGGGTTCGGACGATTACGTTGCCGAGAAGGATGGTGTGGATCGAGAGGTGGGATTTGCCTTCCGCGTCATTCTCCCTCAAAGGGCGTTGGAGGATGCTGCCGGGCCGGATGATCGACTTACTGCCAATTTGATTAGTATGAGCGATGTGTTAATGGAGGGATTGCGCACCATGTCGGATCATCAGGAATACATGAGGGGGCGAGAAAATCGGCATACGACTTTGGCAGAGTTGACGTTTCATAGGATTGTGCAGTGGACCGTTTTGGAAGCGGTGGTTTTGATTATTATTTCTTTTGGGCAGGTTTTGTATTTGAAGAAATTTTTTGAGCAGAAGAGATATTTGTAGTGCCTGAAAATTATGAATGCTGCACAATGTCGCTACATACTGCATAGTTATTTTTGGGGTATGCGGGACGAGCACGAGAAAGGCTGATTTGAAGGATTAGTTATTGAATAGTTTCGATTCGACAAATATTCATTTCAAAGGTACCTTCATTCAATGGAAATTCTTTGGAATTGTGTTGACGGGGGCTTCATCAATTGGCTATGTTGTTTTAAGTTGATTTATTCAACAAATGTGTTCACATTTAAATTGTAAATAGTCGCAATCATATTTTGTGATAGGGCAGTTTGAAGAAAATATTTCATCAGAGGCCATATTATTTGGTTGTGACTAAAAAGTTTTTCTACTAAAAATAATAGAAGTGGTATGTAATGATGACATCACAATGCTCATAAAACTGGCAAAAATATATTGTTCACCAAGCATATTATGGTAGTATTCACTGTTTCGTGGGGAGCATGAAATGTATGAATCTGAAAATTGGAGTTGCCCAAAGAGTGTGACATGCACTGTCCTTTTTAATAGAAGGATTCATTACATTTAGCACTGAGAGCTCTTTCAACATATATTTTTTTTCTACTTTATGATCTTGTATCAGTATTAAGTGCTATTTCCTCAAAGAACACTCAAAGAACACAATTCTATTGATTTTTCACATCGTTTGGAACAAGAATTTCCTCTTGAAATAATATATGCAGGACCTTCTGATCATGTATGTATTTTTAGTGCAGTTTATAAGAACTCAACAGAAAGCTTTCCTTGCATCGTACTGGGCCTTTTTCAGGTGGTGCTCTTAGCATGAGAAATATGGCACACCTCACTCAATATGTGTACATAGATTGCAATTGCTGGACTCCCATGACCAATATCTCTTGACTTGCCACAAGTGACGGTCTCGTCAGTAGTTTCTCATGACTGCTGCACCCACAAAGTATGGGGCAACCCAATTCTCTGAGCACGGTGTGGGACACAAACTCCTGACCAACAGATCTGATCAAAACAGTTCTGCCACTCTGCCATAGGCTACCATGTGTGCGGAGCCAAGTTTATGTAAATGGCTCAGTAAATGCACTTTAAATTTTCAGTTTAACCCCCCTGTAAGAACAGCTTTAAATGATAAATGTAAATGAATAGCAAGTTGGGGTGGTCGTAAGTTGTAAGACCAGCATATCACATGTTTGTCCCCAACCTTGGTTCTCTTCTTCTTGTGTGTAGGAGTTGACATAGGGTTTTGTATGTTTAAGATACTGCTTTTGTTGGGCTCCTGCTGAATCTGGACCTGGTATGTGACGATTTAAGTTTTGTTGGCAAATTTTGTGGGGGATGCTCTACATAGACATAGGGTGTACTAGAGGTCTGGCCAACTTTCCTTTGCTAATCAGTTTAAGCTTAAGCTCTGACATGTTGTCCATATGTTTGAACTGAGCTCAGAGATGGAAAAAGTTAGCCCAACTTTATGAGTTAGAACAGAGCTAGGCC
>JALLAR010000481.1:0-15344 GCA_036939335.1 Conticribra guillardii
AATTGCTAATGAAGTTTCATGGAAGTTCCGGACATTCCACCCGTAACTTCCGCCCGGGATTTGAAATGAAGAATCTTCTGAACACTACTTACGATACAGTAAGGTATCCTACTCCTTCCTTTGCAAAGAAAGAGAGAATGAAAATAAAAATTTTTTTACGTAAAAAAAATTTCAATATAAGTACCTGCTATGTACGAAATGATGCCAATTGACGGAATTTTAGAGAGCGATTGTCTCTACATCTTCTAAACAAATGGACAGCTAAATAAATGTTGTTTTGTATAGTGATGGAAGTGATGGACTTTTTCGGTGTTTGTTCTTGGTTGGTGTCGTGATGGAGTTATATTACATTATCGGGCTTATTGTGATGTAACACAAATCCGGATACTTACAATGAAATCATGATGTCATGCCTCGTGCAAAGAATATAGGTAGTATCTTGATACATCTTGTGGCTTCTCGGATAATTTTGAAGTTTCTTCTCTCAAGTCACAATAGAGAAAATTCATCACCACCGAATTGTGGATAGACAGAAAAATCAAGGAAATATACAAAATTGTTCGAATTGTTTAAATATGTTGATCTTTGTGAGCTGGCACGATAATCTACAACAATAAGTAATGGACAATTTATAGATTGTACTCGTGAGGTATGTTTTACAACAATATTTGATGTTGAATTCCAACGAGGATCATATTATCTACTCCGATGGGTTGACAAATATTGATGAGCCTCCCAATATACTCCAGTATGCGCATCTATGATTGGAGCCCAATTATCTCCTCGCGGGTAACCACCACCCATACTAATTACTAGAGGTGCTTGCAATCTATGGGCAAAGTCAAAGACGAGTGAGTTGCGGCGAGAAACTCCAGCACTGGTAACAGAAAGACGCCCCAGTCGATCCTCCTTGTGAATATCCACTCCTGCTTGGTAGAAGATTATGTCGAACTTTTTATTTTGATTGGGTGCGTTGTGTTCTGAGCTATCACTGTCAATGCTGTCATCTTCGTCAACATCAAATGGATGATTCTCAATTTGTTTCAGCCAATGTCTTAAAGTTGTCAAATATGTCTCGTCTCCACAACCGACTGGTAATTCTACATCCAAATTAGATTGTTCCTTTTTTGAAAAGTAATTTGCGACACAATGCATTGAAAATGTCTGTACATTTTTATTTTCTTGAAAAAGTGCCGCATTTCCATTACCCTGATGAACATCCAGATCAATAATGAGGATGCGGCGAATGATAGGAGAAGCAATGGGCGAGTTGTTTTGTGTATTTTGATATTTTTGCAGTGATGTCCCAGAATACTTTTGGAGCAGAACGTTTGCAGCTACCGCAATATCAGAGAAAATGCAAAAACCTTCACCGTAATCGGCAAATGCATGGTGTGTCCCTCCTGCAACGTGGGCTGACCAGCAAAGATGCATATTTTCTTCATTCAAAAACTCGAGCGGGTGGTGTTGTTGATTGATTTGCTTATTCTGCAGATACTCATAACGACGTGCATATTCCTCCCAAGCCGACAGCGCCGCTGCCACAGTACCGCCCACTGAACTTAATGATCGATCTACATGTTGATCACTCCAAGGGAATCCAATATTGCGATTTTCTGACTCGGTCATCTTTCCAGCGAGGTAACGTTCCACATAATCTTTGTCGTGCGTTGTTATGAGTTGCTCAACTGTGACAAGAGGAGATACACGAAACTCTTCATTTTTGAAAATTGAAATAGGGAATTCGCGCAAAATAAAATACATCAAAAAATAAATTTGAAAGAGGATGGGTCAATGTGTTGTATAACCAACAATAAATCAATGTTGAAAAGTGTCAAATTGCCAAACAATCAATATCTCACCACAATAAGTGCGATCTTGTTCCTCCTCGTCTAATGCTTCAATTTTTGCCTGCAATTTCTTGCGCACCTTTTTATACTTTTCCATGGGAAATCGATGCCCCGGCGGTAAATCCACTTCGTAGACATCATTGTAATATATTGGAAAAAATGGTGCATCTACGGGCCTCTTGTGAGCACTACTACTGACATTTGTATCACCTGAAGTTGTGGAAAATGAAACCTTCCCGCCTTTTTGTAACTGCATTGATTCATTTGCAAACAAACAAGACGTTGAAAATTGATTTGTCGTGGGGAAATAATTGCAGTGTTTACGCGGATGCGCCCCATGAGTTTGAACCGAAGCATTCGTGCCGGTTTTTCGGCGATGATAGCTAATAAATGCCACCGTGGATACAGCAGAAGCAGGACAAACGTGCCCCATTGTTAGGCAGTGCCTTGCACTATACAAGGCGATTCGAGGAAGTAACAGCATGCTTGTAGAACGTGCTGCTTTGTGGTGTGCGGGGACAATGTGCTGATTCGACCTTAGAGTGCAGGAGGCAGTGGCGGGCTGCTTCTCTGAATTGGCGAAGGCGTTTGCTCTGAAGTCGAGTTTAAAATAAGTTTGCGTTGGGCGTTCGGGCGCGGTTGGGGTCTGTTGGGGTAGGCGTCAAAAGCTGTCAAAAGTCATAAGTCATACATAGTAAGTCAAAAAATCGCTGAGTCGCGGTTCATGAGTCATGAGTCGAATTAATTTTTTAGATGTCATTGTATCCAAGCCAACCTGAATCCAACAAACCAAGAAGACCATGGCTAGCTGCACATGCTGTATCATCATCATTGAGAGCCAGCACCACAACAACTGCTGCTACTACAGCGGTGGCTGTGGTTGCCACTACCACTCTCTTGGCAGTATGGGCAAAACGCCGTCGCTACCAAAGGCGCAGCTCCTCGAACGCCGCAGCCAACGCCAAACAAATTGCCAAAAAATTAAACTCCTCCCCAATGAGACCAGAATGATCATACGAACATGTGCATTTACTAGTAACCTCACCTTTTTCAAGTTCGAGGTTGGGACGACCCAAGACAATAGCCTCGAAGATGAGATGCAATCCGCAAAAAAGTATTTCGAGCACCGCACCAAAGAAATTGTGACGTCTAATCCTTGGTTGGCTGGGTTCCTTGATACAGAGATTTGGCTCTCTTTATTCTGTCATCAAAAATAAAAGATAATTGCAGCAGTAGTAGTATCGACTGTTTCTCTGTTCTCAATATGACTACTACTGTGTCGATGTTATCCAAAATGGTCTATCCCACCATGACCATGGTAACAAATCTGAGACCTGCACTTTGCGGAACAACAGACAAGGTGGTGGCTGCCTTGGAAAATGACAACATTCAACAACCGCTATTCAATGTCACCTTTGTTCCTAATACTGGGAGTGGACCCATAAACTCAAATTCGAATCTGATGAATCGTGGCTTTGCCCTGGTTGTGAGTGCCAACCACACACTTTTGGACGGACACTGATATTCCAAGATACACAATATGCTTTCTGGCCCTATCCAAACTGCCATGGGCAGTGAACCAAGCCTTTTGGAAGATATTCCTCCTGGCTTTGTGGGAAGCTTTATTCTTTCCGTGATCCGTCATGCTTCCTCAAATGAAGTCATTCCATTTTGTTATTTCCAACCACAGTGGATTGAGGAACAAAAGGAAGCTTACCGCAAAATGGTGCAAAAACATAAAAATAGCAATAACCATCAAAGCAGCAATCTGCCATCATTTGTATTGACAAATGATCTAGTCATGTCTTGCTTTTGTCGGACACTGAATTGTGATCTAGCACTCATGGCAATTAATTTACGAGACCGCATTGAAGTTGAAGGCTGCACCAAAGACCTCATGAGGAACTATGAAGAGCTCATGACCTACTGCAAAGAAGATTGCAGTTTGCCATATCACATTTGAATGAGCATTGCCAACCTGCCTTATCAGGAGCGGGTCGGTGCCGATGATACAAACAAATAACCATGACGAAAGTCACGTGCAACTGGGAGCACCTCACTCGGTGTTTGTATGGTGCCATTACTAATTGGGTGACATTTGCCCAAGAACTGGCAATGTCATCAAGAAATGTAAATAATAACAGCACTAGCACCATACAAATTCAGAAAACTCAACACACCCTCCATCTTCCGCTCTTTGACTTTCCAACGACCACACCTGCTTGTACCTAAGGTAGCATGGTCATCTTCCAGCTCAAAGAGGGTGCTATTGGAGCATTTGTGGCTGGCAAAGAATCTTTAATTGAGGCCATTCAAGTCAGTGGCATGGTTGGTACCAAGCTATATTTGGCGTGCACCTAGACAGAAGGAGTCAACTTAAATTGAAAACTTCAAGCAAAGTACATCCTGGATTTTGAAAACAAATAAATTTCAATTATTAATAGATTGCCGGTATACTTCTAACTTTTAGGAAGCAATCCACAGGAGAAATTCTAAGTGTATGGTATGAATGTTCAGGTAGTTTTACTAAGTGGCATCTATCTATGCAAGTCAAGCATATGTTGTGAAACTGCATTAAGCATGCGCTTTTGTGTTAGATGGTTTGCCTTTTAATTTATGAACTAGAAAAGAGAGCAGCAGCATGATGCAATTCAACCATAATATTGAATGGGCTTGGTTCGCCGTCATCTTTTTCGGCAACAAGCTGATCAAAATCCATGAGCTCAAGGAAAAGATTCGTATATATATTACCAGATTGGGTTTGCTTGGCACAAGCACACTCGCCACAATATATAAATTTTGCATTGTTGCGTGGTCGAGCAAAGAGAATCACCTTCGTGACATCGTTAGACTTCTCATGGCATGTAAAGAAATCACTCAGTGACTGCTCATCGTCTCGTTCACAATTGATTGTAAATGTCAGCATTCGCCCGCTATCCATGAAGTCATTGCGATACACCCAGTGAGATGGCAGCGCACCCTCCTCAGACAGTGAGAAGTTGACGAAAAGACAGTATACGTTCTCAAGACAAATGACGCCACCTCTTTTATTGAAGCCGAGCCGGATATCTTGCAGCATTAGAGACTCGACAAATTCCATTCCAAGTAATTCATGTATACAAGAGTCCTTGGTGTAGTCTATGATTGTGCCTGGAGTCGGTATACCCGTGAAGTCGATGGACACCTCGCTCAGTTTTAATATTTTCTTCTTTGGCATTTTGCCTTTGCTTTTGCCGTTGCTGGAAGCACCTTTCTCCTTTATTCGCTTTTCCTTCGGTATCCTTGATAATGCGATAGACTGTTGTGCCTGGATCGGTAACATCTCTGGTATATTTGGATCATCATTTCCGGTTATCCTGTGTAACAAAAAAAACAAGCTAAACTTCAGCATGCTGTTCAGATAAACGTGGAGGAGAACTATGCCATTCGTGTATTGCACGTACCACGTTTGCCTGGACATAATATGCTGAAGATGGATCTTACAGCTTCCATGGGGAACTGAAAACGCAAGTTGCGGGGCACATGCAAAATGATCATCTATGGCTCCAAGGCACATCAGCTTCGTTGTTGTCTGCAGATGTGGATGACTCTGTATGAACACACCATAGTGTTCGGTCTTAATGCCATCATTGCTCAACATCGTTCGAAAAAGAATTGGCAGAACAGCAGCATCGAGCAGAGCATAATTGATCTGGGAGTTCAAAGTAATGTGAATGTGAGTAACATAATTAAGAAAATAAAGTCTGTGTGCATATGTTCTCACCTGTGATTCGGTCAAAGGTCTTTGATCCCAATCACTGCATTGTTCTGTCTTATCGATACTTAATTTCAGCAGAACGGCAACCATTTTCTTCAGATTGGACATGTGGGTTTGCACGGATCCAGCATAAACAATCCTTGATACAGCATGAAGGTCGATTACATTGTCGAAGCGACGAAAACATGGTAAATGTGGAAAAGATGCAGCGAGCTTGCCAAGGTCCATCCCGATCCCGAAACCTAGCAATGCAATACGCCGATCAAGGAATATCTTCAAGAGAGCATCTGACAATATTTGCTCATTTTCTGTCATACTAGCATCTGCATCAGCGACTCCTGCTTGGAATAGGACCTCAAGTTCGGAACCAGTGGTGTAAATGCATTCATTTTATCATAGACGGTATTAAATGAAATATAATGGGAGAGCGAGACGAAGTTTGAGATAATGCAACATAGTGCAAGATATTGCAAGGCCAGAAGAAGTAAAGAATGAAATGAATGCAAAAGTCGAACAAAAACAATTCTGTGCATTTTTGCCAAGCAATTGATTTATCACCACCATAAAAAAATTCACCAATATATCATTCGAAGTTTCAAACAACAAAAAAGATCTCTCACCTGTAAATCGAGAAGGAAAGATGAATTGCTGCCTGTATGATGTAGCTGCAGAGTGGCCACAGGAGTCTCTTGACCTTTGGTGTGCGAAGGCTGCCATTCTGCGTCAATTGCCCAAGAATTGCGTACGATATCTGCGTCATTTGCCTCAAACTGCTCTTGCACAATGTTCGATGAGCAATCCAACCTATCAATTGTCTGGCATAGATCAGAAATGCCTGCCGCATCATTCACAACTCTGACACGATGATTACCGCAAAATATGCTAGTGTCAAATGATAACTTCTCAAGAGAATCATAGTCAATATCATCCTTGGCCTCTTGCTTGTCCACTTTCCTTGATTTTCTAGTAGATTGTTTCTCTTTTGCTGTAGATTTCGCAATACCATCTCTTTGTTTCGGCTTGTTCCAATGTCTTGTTGTTCGTCGCATGCTTCGAGGAAGGCCGGGGATTGCTGTGCTTTGCAAAATTTCATATCTGTCCTTCGATGAGTATTCCATATTAATCGCATCAGTGGTGGCGTCATTTACAATTTGATGGTAAGACTCAAGCTCAGATATTAAATCATCGCCCATATTGTCTTGGTCGATCTCAAATCTTGGATCTAAGTCACCGTACTGACTGCCATCTGAATGTGTCTGTCGATAGTTTTTGAATCTTCCACCTGCCTGCAACTGGGATGCTTCGATATCATAAAGTAACTGACACATCTCTGGCTTTAGATGGCTAACTGCGATACTGCATGGAGCTGGATAAAAAGAAAGAGGTGTTATTACAACCAGGATAACCATTCCGGTAAATGCTTTACTCCTATGACACGACTTACATTGACCCTTGTTGTTGAGAATTAGCAGATCAGCTTTGTGTTCAATTAGCAGTAATACGGCATCTTCTCTGCACTGAGTAAGAGAGTAAAATATTGGTGTCTTGCCATAATTTCCCTCGCCAACGCTTATCATATTGACCAGATCGAGGTCGAATCGCTTTCCCATCTCAATGAGTAGAGTCATAGATTCTAAGTCACCCTTCCACGCAGCAATGTGAAGGGCATTCTTATCAATACCACCAGAACCATATTCCTCGACATCCATAAGAGAAGGGAACTCGTCGCCAATATCTTTAAGCATTCGCGAAAGGACCTCAACATTATCCTGTTTCTTAGCGGCACTCCTCAGCAGTTTGGCCCTAGCAGCCTTGCCTTTGGCGCGAGTCATTTGCTTTTCAATATATGTTACACTCATCTGTGCCGTTGTCTCCTCTACTACCGAGTTCGTCCTGTCATCATTATTGATTAATTCTTCTGGCAATGAAAGCTTTGGCGACGATTGCTTTTTGAGAGTCAATGCATTCACATAGGTAGCGGATGATGTTAATTGAGAAATTCGAACCACTTCCAATATGGGGATGTAAAGATCGTATCCTATGGTACCCGATCCCAAGCTTGCCACCGATGATTCATTTGACGCCACGATATCATCAATATATAATGGCAGTGGTGTTGTATGAGCAATCGGCGGTATCGTGCCTGACTGAAATCCAGCCAGTGTTTCTGCAATATCCCTGTTGGCAAGGCGTAGCATCAATCTCTTTGATTGAGATGTCAAATCAGATACCGTCGCCTGCAATGTATGCTCCTTAACCAACTCATATAATTTCTGCAGGTCTACTCGATCTTCTACCCGAAGAGCTGTGACAAAGTAATGATCAATGACTTCTTCCATGATCCTACCGCCGCTTCCAGAACCGCAAGGTACGATTACTACGGCCTCCCAGATTAGAGTTTTGATGTGCTGCACATTGGATTCCGTCGAAAAGCGCATGATGTCCTTTCTCTCGCCATTGCTCCTAATATTATCACTGCCTCCGACAATTGATCCATCGTCAGTCCTTACAAATTGGTAGCTCTTGGCACCAATATTACTTAATCGACTATCGAGTAAGTCCATGTTTCCACTATTTCTTAATGATGTTCCAAAACGCCCGTGAAAATTCGGTGCATCGGTGGCGAAGGAAGACACTGGATGAAATAATATTGATGCCAATAGTGATGGAAAAAGGAGAAAAGGTGGCATTTGATGTTGCTACAGCCTTTTTGTTCAATGTTGATCCGCAATAATAAGTATTGTGCGAAGAATTATTTTCTTGGTCGAATAATAGATCAGGAACTACAGTATTCCAACTACCATATATGTGCATCTATGTGTATAGAATATGACTGGTATATGATTGCCAATAAACGCATTGCAATATAGTATGTCCAACCAATAAAAAATCATGTGAGTTCTATACAACAAAGGGAATAAATCGAAAACATGCGCCTACAAAAATGTCACAACTCTCAAATAATAAAATTATTGGCAAATCATGTATATTATGGATAGAGACACACCACGCACACAACATAGTACAGCAAATATAAATCCCAACAGCTTGATTTTCTGCAATCAAACTCACCAATGGTATTATTTTTGCATAAATAATAAAAAGACAAATGAAAGCAATATGTAATAATATATATTGCGTGAGAATTACCTAGGTGTATTTATGGTAGATAGTGCATCAAAACATTGCTTCATTCGCACACACCACTTTTTATTGATGGACTCAATCACACACACACAGACGGTTGATGCAAATAATATATCAATTAGTATTGTAGATACTGACTTGCTCTCGGCTCGTATGGAGCTTGTTCGGTCTCGTGGTATTTTAGGATGCAGTTCGTCCGTTATGCCGGACAAGAGGTAGATAATGCAGGTAGATAGTACGATGTCGTTGTCCATTGTGGACGTGGGGCTCACCTCCTGCCTGACGGCTGACTGTGTGGCAGGTGTTAATTAGTTTTGTGATGTTTGATGAATGTCAAAATTCCGCGATCTTCCGTGCTGACGCACGACCGACATGACACACAACACACAACTACCTAATATTGTACGCGCCGCACAAACCACAAACCACACTCGTCAAATCCAAGACAATGGCGACCACGGGCAATGTTCATTACCTACTCCAGATTACTACTATCTACTCCCATGAATGAGCTAAGGGAATGCCAAACTACTACCATTATTATTTAGAGTATCTACATAGAATCTACAATCTGCCAACAGCATCATCTCGATTAAAAAATAGAAACGCTAGACAAACGAACAACAAGTCAAAAAATAAGTAATGACCGCACAGGCCCACCAACCTTGCCCCCCAGCACTACTACTAAACCAGTCATCATCTCCGTCGACTACCACCACCACCACCAGCAGCGACAGTCACCATCACAGTAACCACGCAATGACAAATCAAGGACGGGGACGACGCCAAAAAAGCCATGGAACTAGTACCACCACCACCACTTATTTCGCACCAATAATGCTGCCATCCACCGCACTCCTTCTTCTTTTCCTCCTCATCCCAACAACAGCAACAACAACAGCAGCAGACAACATCATCAGACCAACAACCACCACCGCCACGAATGGCGGGCGAGGCTCCTTTGCCACGGCCGCGAGAATGCCGCTNTCTTGTATTTATGGTAGATAGTGCATCAAAACATTAAACATTGCTTCATTCGCACACACCACTTTCTATTGATGGACTCAATCACACACACACAGACGGTTGATGCAAATATATCAATTAGTATTGTATATACTGACTTGCTCTCGGCTCGTATGGAGCTTGTTCGGTAGTATCCTAGACACGAAGTTCGTCTCGTGGTATTTTAGGATGCAGTTCGTCCGTTATGCCGAGCAAGAGGTAGATACTACTAGTGCAGGTAGTAGATAGGACGATGTCCTTGTCCATTGTGGACGTGGGGCCGGCTCACCTCCTGCCTCTGCTTCATTCTGCTGGCGGACTGCATGCTGACTGCTTGATGGCTGACGGCTGACTGTGTGGCAGGTGGCAGGTGGCAGGTGCATAGGTAGTTTTGTGATGTTTGATGAATGTCAAAATTGCGCGATCTTCCGTGCTGACGCACGACCGACATGACACACAACTAACACGCGCCGCACAAACCACAAACCACACTCGTCAAATCCAAGACAATGGCGACAATCAAGGGCAATGATGTTCATTATCTACACCAGATTACTATCTACTCCCATGAATGAGCTATAAGGGAATGCCAAACTACTACCATTATTATTTAGAGTACATAGAATCTACAATCTGCCAACAGCATCATCTCGATTAAAAAGTAGAAACGCGAGACAAACGAACAACAAGTCAAAATATAATATAAGTAATGACCGCACCAGCCCGCCAACCTTGCCCCCCAGCACTACTACTAAATCAGTCATCATCTCCGTCGACAACCACCGCCACCACCACCAGCGACAGCCACCATCACAGTAACCACGCAATGACAAATCAACGACGGGGACGCCGCCAAAAAAGCCATGGAACTAGTACCACCACCACCACCACCACTTATTTCGCAGCAATAATGCTGCCATCCACCGCACTCCTTCTTCTTTTCCTCCTCATCCCAACAATAACAGCAACAACAACAACAACAACAGCAGACAACAACATCAGACCAACAACCACCACCGCCACGAATGGCGGGCGAGGCTCCTTTGCCACGGCCGCGAGAATGCCGCTNCATCAGACCAACAACCACCACCGCCACGAATGGCGGGCGAGGCTCCTTTGCCACGGCCGCGAGAATGCCGCTCTCGCACCGCCGCCGCCCTCCTCCTTTGGCATTTTTTGTCGCGCCCAATTCTTCTTCTTCTTCTTCTTCTTCGAGGGGAACAACAACAACGACAACTCCATCCATGGCATTATTTTCATCGCCTCAAAGAAGACGACGACTTGGATGGCAATCATCACCACGACATTTCTCCTCTTCTTCTTCTTCTTTTCCTACTTCATTATTGTTGTTGTCGTTCGGCAACAACAGCAATCAACAAGAGGAAGACGATGAATCCTTCTTCCTGCAGGCTTCGCAGCGGGCGGCCAAGGATCGGCAGGATCTTTTGAAGGAGGGGCGGGATCCTTGGGCGGTTGTCGCATTGGTGGATCCGCCGCCGTCGTCGTCGTCGTTATTGGAGATTGAGAAGGAGGATGATGAGGATGAGGATGATGTCATTGTAAATGTAAATGAAAATGAAAATGAAAATGGAGAGGGGGGCAAGGGAGATGATAGTAAGATTGATGAGAATGAAGTTGTCGGCGATGGATTGAATGTCGCTGGAGATGTTGCAAATAATGCAATTGAAGACGATGTGGATGAAAAAATTGAGAATGATGCAATCATGAAAGATGCAAGTGGGGGTGGGGCAACTGGGAAAGTGACTGCTGAGAAGGAAACGAGCAAAACTCGGCAACAACGAGACGATGATGATGATGATGATGATGATGATGGAAAAGAAGAGGACAGCGACGCATGGATTTTAGAACAAAATCGATTGGTGGAGGAACGACGTCTTGCTCGAATGGAGTTTGAGAAACAGCAGTTGTTGACCCAACAGCAGCAACAAGAATCTGAGTCTAAAAATGAAGCCGAAAGCGAAATTGCGACAAAGGATACCAAGACAACGACATCCAACGAACCGGATGCAACGCCCAATCCAGTGTTGTTGGAAGACGATAGCTATGCAGATCTGATGTCATCCATTACTATATCCGAATCACCACCACCATTGGCACAATCCCTTGAATCGAATAATGAAAAAGAACTGTCGTCCATTGCGATGATTGATCCCGTAAAACCAATTGCCACCTCCTCTAAGAGTACAACCCGCAAGAAGGATACTGTTGCGGCGTACAACTTTCAAAGAAAATTATTGGAGACTCGTTTGTCAATTGAGAATAATAATAAGGCAAAGTTGGCAGAAACAGGAAAAACATCAGAGGAACAAGTAGTGACAACAACTGCGGACACGGCAATGGAACCTAAAGCTTCAACGGAAGTGGCGGCATTCGCGGCCGGGGAAGACGATGAAAAGGGGGAAGAAGTGACAGAGCGGCTACCAAATAATATCCCTGCATCTGCATCGGATTCAACGGTGGATCAGCGACCAATTGCTGATTTCGTATCATCCAAACACGAAAAGGAAGACGATTCATTCTTCGTTCAGGCATCGCAACAAGCATCGCGGGATCGACTTGAAATGATGAAGGGGGGGCAGGATCCATTGGCCGTGGCTTTGGCTTCGTCCGATGCCATAATTGGGGATGGGAANTTCCGAGGGCACAAGCATTGCAGCAGCAGCAGCAATAGAGCCTGAAACTTCTACTGAAGTGGGACTATCGTCAACGATTAAAGAGGATACATCATCAGTTACCTCAAAAAGTTCCTCCACTGGAGAGCCAGAAGAAACTTTGCGAACACCAGATGTGGAGAAGGACGAAAAAGAAGAGGATCAACAGATTCCCGCATCTGAAACTGAATCGTCAACTGTATCAAAATCCATTGCAGAAACATCATCATCAGAAAATTCCTCCTCCGCATCATCTGAAATAAATCCAGAAAATGTCGGCATGGGGTTGTTGATTCTGACTCGTTCGATGATGGCGTTGAAACAAATAGTGGAAAGAGATGGAAAGTGAGATAGTTTAGGGTTGTCAACTTTTGACACCTACTTGTTTGGTGGATAATCAAATGCAACTATCTGAGTTGCAACTGTGAAGCACAATGATGGGATGAAAACGTAATGAGGCGTTTACTTGTGAATCGCATCTTCTCAAAAGAAAAATTGACCACAAACACATTACTCAAAAGTTAAAGTTGTAAAACCCATGGCAGACATATATTTATTGTTTGAAATATACAAGTTCAACCTGCTTATGGATTTTTAATGAATCTGTATCAATTGGTGCCATGAGCTTGTGATGCAGTGCCATGGCATTGCGCCTACACAGTGCAAGTTTATACATGTAGTAGTGGTGTTACATGCGCAGTGCATTCGATTAAGCCAGCAAGGCGAAAGAGTCTCACACACCTCGGGTAGTGTATTCGTGTGGATGACAACGCATCTGTTTTTCACGTAGTGGTTTCGGATTGGAATAAAGGTACAATATGCTCATTACTAGACCATTGTGTGGTTTTTAAACTAACTGTTACCTCTGATCCTGATCAAAAAAGAACTCAAAGAAAGAAACTTATTATGCAAATGAATGGTACAGCTCTTTGAAATCTTTCTCTGCCTGCATGGTGTTACAAGTGAGAAGAGAATCAAAATACTTATGAGCAATCCTATCCTTCTCTGTTGCATTGGTCAAATATTTTTCTACAAGGTTGCATCTTTTGTTGTGATGCTTCAGGCGCATTTCACAAAGCCAATCATACAAATCCTTCTTAGGAATTTTGTCTTTATCTCCTGGCAAGACACCATACTCTGATTCCAAGTCTGACTCCAACAGCACCATCTGGTAGGAGCCTTTTTTCCCTTGTCGCGCGGTTCTTCCTTGTATTTGTATTTCTTCACTCACTTCCTGAGACAAGAAGGTCTGAATGATGTGAACGCCACCATTTTTCTGGACTCCATCGTCTTTACAGAAGAAGTCTGTTCCACGCCCAAATACTGCTGAGCAAATTGTGACTTGCCCCGCTGTTGCTGCCTTGTTTATCACATACTCCTTCTCGGTTGAAGTCATCTCTTCCATTAGAAGTTTCTTGTGGCGGCCTAGCTGGTGGTAGAATTGGCTGGATACAAACTCTTTTAATTTGCTATCGTGAAAGAATATTATCACAGCTCGTTTTGATTTGGTTGTCTCCATTATCTCAGATGAAATTCTATGAAAGAAATTACTAGTGCTATTCTCAATGTGAATTCCCCTGCCCGCCTTATCAAATTCAAAATTAGAGTCTCCGTAAACACTTGGGATATAAATAAATTTGTTGAGACCATATTTATCAAGGACGTCTTTCTCGTATTCACCCAGCGCTTGAAGAGTCCCAGATACACCAAGGATTCGATGTGGTGATATATTTGCATACGAGAATTGCCCACAAGGAATAATCATTGACAATACTCTTGACAGAATCTTCTTACTTTTCAAGTTGGTAGATTCTTTTAAGTAAGCAAAAGCAGTGAGATATCCATAGTACCAATTGTAGTTGATGGAATCCATCTCTTTGTAACCAATCCTATCAGTATCAGGATCAAGGTAATAGGGTATTTCGTCAACTTTTCCCACGTCGACGAGCATCAAAGATATCTCGCTGTCCAAGAGGTAGGAAAAACGAGACAGTTTGACCAGAAGACTTGAGTATTCCTGCATTGATTGTATATCCACTAATTTGAGTCTTCGGCCACCTTGACTGTAGGCATTCCATATTTTCCTGAGGATTTGTTCAATTTCTGGCTCTCTGAACACAACAACTTGGTTGTAAGTTCGGCCATAGAACTCTGAACCAAAAAAGACATCAACCTCATCCACCAACAAAATCTCTTTCTTTTCGATAGTGCTAATTTGAAGTGAAAGTTCTGATTGGCCCCTCCCGTCAGTGGACTCAGTAATATTTCGGCTGATAGCATTTGAACTGGTGTTTGTCAATGTGCCTCGAAGAAGAGATTCTGTAAGGTCGCGAATGTCTCCTTTGCGCGAAGTGGAATCCTCTGCAAAAGTGAAAATGTTGCTGTATTTGATGAACTGTGACAGTCCAAAGCGTCTAAACACCTCTTCGAAAAGGCTAAAATCTCTACTAGAGAGGTATTCACTGTAGCAAACCGTGCGTACTCGAAACCCAAGCAAACCAAACATAACTGCTGCTGCACCTAAAATCATTGACTTGCCTTCGCCTTGTGTCACAAAGATAATTTGGAAGCGCGAATAAGAAACAATATTGTTGCGATTTTTTTATAAAGAGCTCAACAAAACTTACCAGTCCTTATCTGCAGCAACTGACTATCCAAAACAGTGTGGGGGGCTTTACCACAACCGAACATAAATAAAAGCGAAAGCACTTGAATATTGTGCGGCTTCATCAACAGGTTCTCGCCCAAGTTCGAGGAGGACACATCTGCTTCGGAAATGCGATTGTAACTGGCGCCTGATTTGAGAATAGTGAAGAGGGAAAAAACGCCAGCCAAAAGCACAGGAACATTTCGCTTAGTATCCTCTCCTATTACCGCATCGCAATTAAATGGTTTCATTGTTTCGGCAAGTTC
>JALLAR010000482.1:0-15340 GCA_036939335.1 Conticribra guillardii
AACAGACAGGCCTTTCAGAAAGTTGGAAGAGGTTGGAAGGTATGGTACACAACCGAACCGAGCATTCACACAAATAATAAGAATCAGAACACTGATATCCCGAGATAACAATAGTAGTACCTTTGTTGTAAAACATAATTATTGAGTTCTCATTATTTATTTGAGTTCTCATTATTTTATTGTTTGCTCACGCACAATGCACGGTCGCATCATTTTTTTTGTCACAAAATTCTGACAATAAAAAATAACAATGGAGCAACCTAAACCTGAAGATCCTTCCGCTCCCGCTCCCGACGCCGAGGAGCACGCTCCTGCCGACGCTAACGCTAGCAGTAGCACAGACACCACATCCTACACCCTCTCCTTCGAAAACCTCTCCGTCCACGTCCCCGGCAAAAAAAAGAAATGCTACTCCCCCCTCACCCGCCCCTTCAAATCCTGCCTCGAAGAATACGTCGGCCTCTCCACCCAAGACCGCGATCCACTCTACGCCTTGAACAACGTCTCGGGCCTCTTGCGCAGTGGCGAGCTATGCCTCGTATTGGGGAGCAACGACGAATCCAAATCGACATTGCTCCGCGCCCTCTCCGGCCGTCTGAGCGAGCAAGACAAGCAGGCGGGAACGGTGGCGCTGAATGGTCTTCCGATGGCGGAGTCGTATCAGGGATGGAGGCGCATTTGTCCGTATGTGGGGCCGAGCGATGGGGATCACGCGCCGGTATTGACTGTGAGGGAGACGTTTGAGTTTGCGAGACGGTGCACCTCCAACGCGACTGTGGATGAGGCGGGGATCCATCAAGATGTGCAGGCGCTCATGGTTAATCTGGGCTTGGATCACGTGGCGGATACAGTGGTGGGGGATGAGAATCTCAGGGGGATTAGTGGCGGGCAGAAACGGCGGGTGACGGTGGGGGAAATGATGTTGGATAAGTCGTGCAAATTTGTGTGCTTTGAGAATATTACAGATGGGCTGTCGTCAACGGATTCTGTCAAGTTGATTCAGGACTTGGCGAATACGTGCCATAAGGGGGGTTATGCGGCGTTTATTTCACTTCTTCAGCCGAGCGATGCCATGGTGGAGCTTTTTGATAAAATGTTGGTTCTCACGAGCGATGGGGGAATGTCTTATTTTGGGCCTGTTGATCGTCCTTTGCTACGAGATATTTTTCTTGGCACTGATAACGAAAACATCGCTGATGGAGATAAAGGAAGCATTGCCGATCTTGTCTTAGAGGCTAGTCTCGATAAGACGGGGGCATTGGAGGACAAGGTGAAGGAAAGATACAATTCTTCTCAAACATCGCAGTCACTCACCGCCAACATTGCCGAAATAAGGTCTAATCCCAACAAAGGAGTGGACGTGCATGACTTTCTCCCTCAAGACGAATATCCCAATTCTTACTGGTACCAATTCAAAATTGTTTCAAGACGGAAGGTGATGTTGATCTTTCGGAATGCCGTTACTTGGACACGGATTTTAATTGCACTTTTGTTTGGAGTCATTATTGGGAGTCTCTTTGCGAATACTGGAAATAATTTGGAAGGGGCATTGGCCAAGGTTAGTGAAAACTACACATGTGCTAGTAGATATTATCAATGCTATGTTCTTGATGATTTTCTTCAACCCTTTCATGTATTTATTTACTCATACCATTGCTATCATTATCATTCATCTTATTGACATTGACATAATACTGCTCGCAGAACGGATACATGTTTCTCCACTGCTTTCTTGTTCTAATGTTGTCAGCAGCGGTGACTCTGCCATCTTGTTTCCGAGAGAGATGCACCTTATTTAAACACAGGAGTGCTGAGTTTTATGATGCCAAGTCATCCTATATTGCAAGTATGCTGACAGATTCACCGCTCAGTATCATGGAAGCATGCCTGCTAGCTGTCGTTTCATACTTTTGGGTTGGAATGAGGGTGAGAAGTTTTTCAGTTTGCTGTCTCATGGTATTCAAAGTCAAGATCTCATCATTATGCATTTTCCTACTATTTCGGTTCCCAGAACAACCCCTCAAGCTTCTTTTACTTCGTTGGAATGCTTATTGCTCTCGAATGCGCGGGCCAAGCACTCGGTAGACTTCTCTGCGCTCTCTACAGAAAGCAAGTAACTGCTAATTCCATGTCATCAATTGTCATATTGGTGTTTGGAACCGTCGCTGGTTTTATGCCGAGCTAGTAAGTCTTTTTCGATGTTTTGATGACACATTAACTTGGTTTTCTGTTCAACTAACTTTTTCATTTCACGAACCTCCTTGCCAATTAGTTTTGGTATCCCGCCCATTTTTCGCTGGCTTTCTTGGGTAACGCCTGTGGCGTATGCATTTGAAGGTTTGATGCTCAACGAATTCTCCGATGTCAAATTTGATTCGGGTTTGATGGCGTCCAGTGGTTATCAGGCATCACCAATTGACTTGGGGGGTAATCAATGGTTGAAGGCGTATGACCTTCCGAGGTCCGATTTCGCAAGCATTACAGCGATCAAGATATTTGATATTTTTATGGTATTTCTCTTTGCAGTAGTTTACGATGCCCTTGGTAAGTAATCTCCTCTTGTTATTTCGGTGGAAAGTCATGGACAGTTGTGCTAATTGCTAATCTGTGTGACGTTTTGTATTTTGTAGGATTCCACTTCATTGAAAAAACTCGTGGCTGGTACCACAATCAGATTCGGCGACCCCAGTCAACTGTAAAAAGATCCTTTGGTATTTCAACAGTAGGTTCTCAAGGAGTTGACGGCAGCAACAAGCATAATACAGATGACGACTCGGCATGGCCTTCGTCGCTGATTGGCAAAAATATATCATACGAAGTTCCTTTAAAAAAGAAAAAATCTGTTGGGATTAATATTAGGAAAGTTATTAGGAAAGTGACAGTTAAAATGGCGGGGAAACAGGTGACCAAATCCATTAGTGTTGAGACCGAAGAAGAAGATAACACTATCAAGCTTCTCCGTGGCGTGAATGTGCATTTCCGACGTGGTCGTATGTGTTGCCTGATGGGCACTTCGGGTGCTGGAAAAGTAAGAGTTATTTTGTATCGTTTAAACCAAGGTTTCTGTGATATTATCCTAGACTATTTCCCATTACTAAAACACATTTTGTATTTGCACAGACAACTTTGCTTGATGTCATCGCTGGATATAAAACGGGTGGAACAATTAGCGGAGAAATTATGATTGATGGAAGGCCTAAGGATCCAGCGACGTGGAAAAAAATCAGTGGATATGCTGAGCAGAGCGATATTTTGAATCCGTATCTTTCAGTCCTGGAGACACTTCGCTTCACTGCAAACTGTCGTCTTCCGAAAAACGTGGGCAGAGAAGAAGTGATACAGCGCGTGATAAAGCTGATGGATCTGGAAGAATGGGCTAACCATATTATTGGGCGAGAAAAGGATGGAGAAGGACTGCCAAAACATGCACGGAAGCGAGTTACTATTGCCAATGAACTGGTATCTCTACCAAAGGTAATGAAGGTCTACATTGCAACGTGTACCCTGTCTTGCATTTTCTATTGTTTTTGCTAACATGTCTGCATCACTTCCAAATCCATATTGATTAGATTCTCTTCTTGGATGAACCCACAACTGGGCTGGGAACTAATGCTGCTGCCCTCGTCATGAATGCTGTTCGATCAGCTACTGACGCTATGGGCCTAATCACAGTAGCAACTATTCATCAACCATCAAAAACGATATTCGAGGGATTTGATGATGTGTTGCTTCTTACAAAAGGCGGACGAATGACGTACATGGGTGAAAATGGTAGGCCTTTGCTTGACCATTTTGTAAACCTGACGAATGAGAGTCCTCCAGAACAATGTAACCCTTCTGATTTTTGCTTGGCCACTTTGAGTAAGATGGAACCTAGCAATGCAAAGTCTGCATTTGAGAAGTCGGATTTAAATTCGGATCTACTAAAAAGCATTGACAGTGAAGTTGACAAAACGAGCTCTGCACTACCCTCAATCGATTGCACACGTCCAAATAATGCACTTGGAGAACTTCTGCTCTTGACTAAGCGCCATATGATTGTGCAATGGCGTAATCCAAGCTACTGCTTCATGAGAATGGCCTCGTCCATTATCATGAGTCTCTTTTTGGGCATTTTATTCTTTGGCGACAAAACAGAATTATCCGGTGCTGTTTTCTCGATTGGTGCAATTTTCTTCTTAGTGTTTGTACTGGTCATTCCCATGCAGGCAACCGTGATCCCACTCGTCGAAGATCGTGCGGTGCGTTTTCAATGTAAACGGTTTCTTTGGCTTGAGAAAAGCATGCTGTTTCTTCATTTCTTATGATTCAATTCATTTCCTCTCTGCTGTGCGTGACAGGTCTTATATAGGGAAACTGTCAGCGGATGTTACTCTCGTATCTCATACGGTCTCGGCCAGCTCATTGCAGACCAGCCCTTCCATGCAATCAACTGTCTTTTAATGTTTGTGTGCTTTTATTTTTTGGTCGGTTTCAAAGTATCTGGAGAAGAGACTGGGTACTTCATCCTCATGCTATTTCTCTCAAACTGGGTCATACAATCGATGGGTCAGCTATATGCACTTGCAACTCCGAATGAAGAAAGTGCTAACGGACTGGGAGGCTTGAGCATCATGCTATCTGTCATCTTGATGGGTTTCTTGATCACAAGCGCTGCAATGCCTGATGGATGGAAATGGGCTTAGTGAGTAAAATGTCTTCTCAAAATATTGATCCTCCTACCTCATTATGTCAATCAACTAACAAGTTGGGGTGTTGAATATCTGAAATAAATGTAGCTGGTGCAACTTGTTTCACTACATTCTCCAAGGCCTTGTTACGAACGAATTGGCTGGTAGCGATTATCATTTAGATCTTGGGAAGGTATTAGGTGAAGTTAATGTGGACAACATCTTTGCGTTTGATAGTGGCAATGCATCTGAATCGCTACAGCTGTCGAGCATTCTATCTCTGGTAACTGAATCTGACGGAACCAATCCCGAAAGTGGAAAATTACCTTCTTTGATTGACTGTAGTTTAAAAAGTGGATGTTTTGCAGACGGAGAAGAAAGTTTATCGAACAGCTTCCTTGGTTGCTATATATTTAATGGCTTTCTGAAGAGCCCGCCTTGCGAAGATGTATTCAGCGGTGTCATGGAGACTGTAAACTGGACAGAAGTTGTAAAGTGCTTCGAAGATGTTGATGTTGTTGATGAGGTACCAACCCGGGGGCTTCTCTCACCCATCTCAGCAATGGATCCTTTCGAAAACAACCCTCTTCCTACTAACAATCGTCATTTGTTCATTCCTGATGGAGTAACGGATGAGGGTATCTCTGATTTGGACGATGATTCAAAATTGGATTTGGTGTTGTGTTTAGCCAGTGCTGCCCTTCCGAAAGACGCCACAAATAAAATCATGGATACCATCAACGATTTACTGGGGATTGCTGGATTCGTCTTCGAAGTTATAGAGAACGGAATCAATATTCCTGGGTAAGATTCCACCTTGTCACAATAATTTGTGAAAATTTTCATCTTGCTAAACTTCATGCGTATGTTGTCTCCTTTCAGGGAATTGATTTTATTCTTTTTTGGTTGGGCCGAGTATAATGATTCTGAAGGGTTTACTGCCCCGTTCAAATGGCATTACTGTATGTCCTCGGTGGCAATATTTTTGTTGGCAATTGAAGTATTCAAGCTTATTGCAGTTCGTTTCATAGTGTGGACAAAACGTTAATTTGTCATTTCGTGACTTTGTTTATGTGTACGAGTTATATAAAATGAAATAAGTATTAATTGAAAAATTCTGAGTGCTGCAAATAGTTGAATACATGCATATAATTTGTGTGGATATCAAGGTGACTTGTTGTGATGTCATTTGAACAGTTCCTCTGCTTTGTGAACCAAGTAATGCTACGTTCTGTTAGCAGACAATGACGTTATCAATATTCAGATGATAGTCCTCTGATATAAAAATGCTTTGTGGCCTGGGTGTAATGGTTGGTCACATGTTTGATAACTACCATTTTTCACAAACAGGTGTGGATATTCAGAGGAGGTATATGATTACTAGATATTTAATGCAAATAAATTCACTGTTTAACCAGAACCATCAGTGCCATTGGTTTAAAAATAGCACTACTACTATGAAGAAACGATTTTTATGACTAAGTCATTCTATTGGTGGGTCCATGATAAAAACAAAGCAATTACAAGCATCACTTTTATTCTACCTGAAAACCTGACGACCCAGTTGAAATCACAGCAGAAGAGTGCTGACCACCACCACTTACGAACTTCATTTTATACTTGGCGCCATTAGCATTCTCCAACTTGGTGACCAACCTTTTGGGACGCGTGACATCATTATCACTTTTACCCTGTCCTACCTGACCACACTCACCAAACCCCCATGAATACACATCACCCTCTTTCGTAAGAACCAGGGCGTGACTCTCTCCAGCCGAGATTTGATCAATTACTGGCTGGTCTTCTTCTTTGATGTTTTCTTCAATGATGGAATTTTCTTTGGGATTTGACACATTGCCTTGGCTTTCGTAGACTAAGGGCACACGAACGGGAAGATTTTCAAAATACCCCTCATCAGGTTGTTCAAATGTGATGCCGAGCTGACCATAATCGCCCCGACCACATGTGTAAAGTTGCTTGCCGGTGGCATCAACGAAGTAAGAATGATGGAATCCTCCCTCAACCTTAGTAATGTTGCACCCATCAAAGTGATTAATCTTCAAAAATAAAATAGAGCACATTTGTATAAGTTAGAACATTACTAAATGTGCCATAAAATGATCGACGCTCACAATATACATTCTTACCTTTGTCAGTGCCCCCCTGTTCTCAGTATCACCATGACCCAACTGCCCATAATTATTCAACCCACATGAATAGACACGAAGTCCCTCATCTCCATCGCGAGTAATAGCCATCAAATGGTATCCACCACAAGCAATTGTAAGCACAGTTCGATTGATCCTTGGGCCTGCCCACATTGGTGGTGCTGGTTTGAGATAGGATTCTTCAATCTGTTTACTTGGAGTCTTCTTATCAAGATGTGGAACATCTCGACCCAATTCTCCGCATGTGCCAATTCCCCACGTGGTAATTGTGTTATCCACTAATAGTGCGGCATTGAAACTAGCTCCCGCGGAAATATCCTTGGCAGCAATAGGTATTTGATACACGTGAAGTGGCCAGTCCTGATTGCCCCGTGGAGGCATGAACCACTCAATTTTATCATCCTCTTCTAATTTGTCCATATCCTTCAACCCAGTTTTTTTACGCGTGTCATCATTTGGAGGCATGTTGCGAAATCCCCTGCCTTCGTTATCTTTGTAATTTCCCCACATGTAAACATCCCCTGTCGTACTCAGTGCCAAAGATTGAGAAGCGCCCGCGGCAATTTGTACAATACTCGCTTCTTTTCGCTGCTGAAATGGAATGATTTTTCCAGCGGCATCCCTCAAATCTGTATCTCCCCTGGGCCCATACTGCGATGGATGAAATCCCGAAACGGTAATGGGCAAAAATCCACCATCTTCTCCAGGATTGGCTCCCAAGCTTCCTTCGTCATTGCATCCCCACGAATACACCAGACCATTCTCAGACAATGCCAAATTGTGCAATCCTCCCGAAGCCAGCATATTAATCATACATCCACGCAAATTCATCAAGATCCGAGGAGTTCGAGCCTCCAAAATATTTTCCCCACACCCCAGCTGACCACAATCTCCCGTACCAAACACGGCAACATCTCCATAGTTACGATCAAACCGACGTTTAATTTCCGACGAATGATGAAGATAATTCTCCACCGCGGAAAAATACGCGGCATTGTCGGGAATGGGTCCATATTCTCCATTGAGGGCGCGACGAGCCCAATCCTGCACTTCGTAATTGAGAAATGACATTTGGTTGTGGTAGATTTTGACGCGTTTTTCGCGAGCCGCTCTCATTTTGCTGATGGAGGTGCGGGTTACTCCCGGTTGAGTCGTGTTGTTGCTGCTGGATGTGGAGGATGCGGCGTCGGTGGTGATGGGTTCGGGCTCGCCGTGGTTGGGGGAGGTGGGAAGACGGAGGCCGGCCATGGAGGAGTGTTCGTTGAAGCGTTGGCCTTTGAGGTTGGTTTCGTCACCGAACGAGTTGTCCTGTTTGCGCTTTGACATGATGGTTATGTTTTATTGTGTTGGCTTTGTGGCGTGGGTGGGGTGTTTTGTTGGTTCTGTTGTGTGCGTTTGTTGGGGCTCCTTTTTTTCAGTCGACGTCGATCATGTGAATTGTGCTCGATGTAGAAAATCGCTGATAACTGATAACGGACGGACGGATAGCAAGTGCCGTCTGTCTGCTCTTTCCTCTGTCTTGCAAAATCCAAAATCAATCCAAGATCAGGATCGTGAGTCGTGAGTAGTCGTGAGTCGCGGATGCACAAAATCAATATCGAAGCATCAAGCATCAAGCTGCTATGCTTGGTAGATACAGGTAGATATCGTACTACACAGCTTGGTAGTACGATACCCGCCTCCGTCGCTCATGCCCGAGGCCCAAGCCATGCCAGCACAATCAAACATGGACTCCTCTAACACCATTGCAGCCAGTGGTCCCAAGACCTACATCCGCCTCTTCCTACGAGCATCCAACCTCCCAACATCAATTATCGCCCAAGGATATCGTCAACCGGATACTTTTGCGCGTGTATCATTGGTCAAACCTCACCAAACTTCTGATGTTGCTTCTCCAAGAAATATCCCAGAATTGCCGACGGGGTCTCCTGCTGTGAGCCACGGTGATAGTTTAGAGGAAGGGGAGGCATCGGATAGTGATTATGTTCTTCCGCGCGCTGAGTCGCAACATGGTCTCGTTTTGGATGAGAAGACGGAGGTGCGTGAGAATTTATTTTGTAACTCAATCTGGCGTGTTGCATTTTGCCAAATTATTGTTTTGTAATGGAATAATCAAAATGCAACAAACATTGAAAGATGAAGGAACAAATAAATTCTCATTTCTCGTACTTTCATCTTTGATCGTTGCTCAATTGCAGGTAGTATATAAAAGTTCCAACCCACGATGGACCGCTTCCTTTCTTACCGAATATGAATATGGTTCGCAATTACTATTTTTTGTCGATATGTTTGCTGTGAAAGAGAGCAGGGGAAGCATTCTTGGTGGAAGAATAGGTGGTGAAATAAAGAACAATGGAGCTAAACTGATGGGAAGAGCTGTATTTGATGTCCAAGATATTCTGGGGACAAAGGATAATGTCAAGGCAAAGAGATTGCCGAAAGGAGGGGTGTAAGTTGTTTGTGCTTGTGTGCAAACACTGTTTATCTATTTTGATTGGCATGGCATCATTTTTTAATTCATTTGTCCTTTGCATTTTTCATCAACTCGGAACTAAATTACGCCAAACAATCTCCATATATAGAGTGTATGTTCAAATTGAACAGCAGTCCTCGTTTGCAATACCTCGTCAAGCGCCCAATTCATCCGTGGGGAGCACATCCAATAACCGAATACTCACGTTATGTCTTTGTGCGGAATCCCTTGTACATACACATTCAATCCAGAATCGGGTGGCGCCTACTACCATTTCCAAACCCGACACCTTCTTTGAAATAAGTCGCCCATCATATGTCACCACTGACAGAGGCACTATACGTCATTATGGTCCCTCGTCATCGGCATGGGTTGTTGTGTATCGTTCTTCAACTGTTAAAGAGAGCGTTTCGCCAAAGTGGGACAAGGCGTCAATTGCTTTAGATACATTGTATTCTACTTCCTCTTCGACATCGTCAATATCACTACAATCTACTCCAGATGACTTCAGTACTTATCCTTTATTAATCACTGTGTACAAAATGAAAAAGAAAAAATGCAAAGAAATTGGTTCCTTTGAAACAACCGTTCAGGCTTTGATCGATGCATACAAATCGTCTTGCGAGGTGGCGAAAGTTACGGGTTACGAGACCGAGTCTTCGTCAAATCCGCAAATGGAAGATTTCGTCTTGGTAGAGGAGCGGCGAAGATTTCTTTTGCGACCTTCAGCCCACAGTAGGGCAAATTTGTCCGACGAAACCACGGGTGAGGTTGTAGCGATAAAAGCGTGTGTAGAGTGTTCTGATGATATCCGGGATCGATCGCGAAACTTTGTATCTGGAAATGGTGATGGTGGTGTCGATGGCGATACTATTGGTGATGGCGCAGATGATATGGAGTCATATGATTGCGCATCCACAATTTCCTCCATCACAACAAGCCCGACAATTCAAACGTATCAACGGCCAAGAAATGCTCGGTTTGTAGATTACGCGAACGCAGGGTTGATATTGATTTTTGTGTTGCAATAGACTTTACGAGTTCAAACGGCGATCCTAGAATTCCGGGTACTCTTCATTATACTAGAGATGGAATGATGAATGATTACGAAGAGGCTATTTATGCTGTGGGCAACACGATATCAAGATACAGTGTCACTAAACAATTTCCAGTATGGGGTTTTGGAGCAAAGTACGACAATGTGGTTCGCCACATCTTTCAATGTGGAATCGACCCTGCTGCTAGGGACATCCAAGGAGTCCTTGATGCCTACAGGACTGTATTGGTAAACGGATTGACGATGAGCGGGCCTAGCGATATGACTTTTGTCCTCAAAGCGGCTGCGGCACGCTCCAAGAAAAACTATAACTCACCAAAAGGTTTGAAATACTGCGTGTTGTTGGTGCTAACAGATGGTATGGTGAATGATTTGCCATCCACTCAAGAACTTGTACGTGCCTATCGGGAACTTCCCTTGTCGGTAGTGGTAGTAGGAATCGGACGAGCAGATTTCAGCCCTTTCCACCAATGGAATGATCGTTCCAAGATAGATGAGCGTGGTAGATTTACATTTCTGGAGTTCCGGGATCATGATTATAACCCAGATGCTCTTTCCAGAAAAGCTCTGGAGAAGGTACCACAAGAAATAGTGGATTACTTTATAGGAAGAGACATTTTACCATCGTGAAAGAGTCGCATTTAAAGCAACTTGCTTCATATTGATTGTTAGACTGATCTGACATTTTGTGAACCAACTTTCTTAATAATTTCTACTAACATAAATACCTTTTCGTATCATACTTCTTTACTGCAAGGTTTGGTGTTGAGAATGAAGTGAATAATTGTACACCAATATATCATCACACAATCTTCCAGCTTCTCTTTATTCTGTATTTTTGCGCTGCTGCGCCATCCATAATATCATGTACTAGTATTGAATCCAGCGACTTAACCATCAAATCATGCAATCTAAAAGAGCACCGGTGAGTTAGATAAGGTGAAACAAAACTTGCGAATGGAAATCAATCTCTGCATTAAAAGATAAATTATTACTCTTCACAAAATAAATGGAAGATTCCTGATTCGGATGTAAACTTTCTTTAATTTATAATGCCGCACAAACTTAAAAAATCAATAATACACAATAACACAGTGGAAATAAGACCTAGATGATAATAATATTCATCTTCTTCTGTCCCCCAAGAGGAGTCGTTGACAATGGTATCTTCTCTATAGGTCCCAAGAAAGTCTCCTGAAAGACGCGGACCTCATCCTTCTAGGATGATTCGACATTTTCCCATTCATCATGGCAGTCAATAAAGAATTAACATGTGACATGGTCGGCCTCTTACTCGGATTCTTGTCCCAACAAGTCGTCATGATTTGCTGAATACCTGCATTCCATCTCTCGCCGATATCGGGACGCATGCCCTTGACAAAAACATCATTGTTGAACTCGTTGTGAGATTTGACGTGGGCAAATGGTTTTTCGGTGGAGCACATTTCCCAAAATACTATACCGAAGGAATAGACATCGGCCTGGATGCCATAGCCCAGTTCAAGGCCAACTTCGGGTGCCATATAACGTGGGGTGCCGCATCGATCGAACAGTTGGGGTGTGGGGTCGTCTTCGTGAGCCTTAGCTGGGATGCCGATGGCAAACCCAAAATCGAAGAGTTTGAGTACTCCGTATTGATCAAATCCGACATTGGCGGGCTTGAGGTCGCGGAAGACAATGTTTTTGGAGTGCTACAAAAAGCGTCGCGGAGATCGGGTGGTGTTAGTAAATTGAAACGTGAGTTGAAAGAAAATCGATTCAAAACGACTCAGCAAACGAACAAAAACAAACTCACGAGGTAGGACATGGCATTTGTGATGGAGTGAGCTACTTCGATTTGATCCGCACATCCACTAGATGACTTCTTCCAACCAACAATACGATCGTCGAGAGTGTCCTTCAATCTATCGAGAAGGACAAAGTATCCATCATTCAGTTTAAACGCATTACTCAAATTTCCAGCTGCACGTCCATGCAATTTGACAATGTTGGGATGATCCAAACTCGCAAGCATGGCTGTCTCGTGCACCAAATNCTGCACGTCCATGCAATTTGACAATGTTGGGATGATCCAAACTCGCAAGCATGGCTGTCTCGTGCACCAAATCTTCGGCTCCGATGGTAAAATGTTCGAAATCGGAACGAGCGGTAGGGCGAAGACACTTCATGGCGTAAATCACGCGGCGCTCGTCGCTCCGGGTGGTTTTCTTAATAGTGTAGGCATTCGCGGAACCGGACAGGGATCCGCGGCGGTTGGTGGAGGCGCGGCGGCGGGCGTAGAGGCTGCCAATGTCCGAGGTGGCGAGCGCGCTTTTTGCGGGCTCGTAATTCCGGGGAACAACCGTTGGAATTATGGGGTTGACCGCCGAACTTGTCAATTTTCCCAAATTTCCCAGTCCCTCAATTAGTTTATCAATATCCTCTTCCTCCTGCCCCTTTAAATCCTCCAAATCTGCAGAGGATTCAATCCTTGATAACATATTTCCAGTTTTCAACTTCTTCTTCATGCTTGAGACATCACCACCCACACCTTCATTTTCATAAATTGGCACGGTAATGCTTACTTCGAAACAATCTGAGTAACTGCCCTTGCCTAAATAAGCCGTGATGGCAAAGTCGCTCTTGATATATTCCGGAACGCTTTTAAACTTTTCGCGGTCCAAAACTGTGACTTCGGCAGACAGGCATTCCTCGAGGTATTCGGTGACGGAAGTGCCGACTTGCAATGCGATGTCTTCCTCGAGGGACGGGGTACATGATCGTGTAGTAGCTCCACTTGGGCAGTCGCCCGCTTTGCTCTTACTCTTGTTACTATTGCTAAGAGACAAATTCATCGTGGAGAAGATCTTTTTCGTCGAGTTGGATGCCTTAATTTCGGTCCTTTCAGACACTTTATCCTTCTCCATTTTTTCTTCTTCCTCATAGAACTCTGCCGACACTAACGCTGCGGTGTCAGCTCCGGCATCGGCTCGTCCGCCGGCCATCTTGGTGAAACTTGAAATCAAACTCGAGGAGCTCTTTCTCAAACTCGTGGAACTTTTACGGAGCGAAGAGGTGACGCCATATCCGCCGCGACGATTGCTTTTCCATCTTCCCTTATTTGCGTCGGTTGCATCGGGCTGAAGTTGTTGCTGCTTCTGTGGAATGGCGAACTTATTGGTCGATTCGATTTCGTCAAAGGTTCCACCTGAATGACAACACTCGAGGGTGAAATTGACGAGGTCTTCGAGATCGGGCGATTTTTGAAGGACTAAGGATCGGGAGAGAGAATTGAACGGCATGGCTCTGATTGTTTTAGTTAACCGGTAAATGTTGATGGGGAATCTGGTGTTTAATGGGGGTTGGGTTGAAATAATCACGAGGAACGAAGAACAGAAGAGAGATGACAAAAAAGCGTGAGATACACATGGCATGTGTGAGAAATTTCATTGGTGATGGTGTAATCCATCGCTGTCTTTGTCCAGTTCCCTCAACCGATCTCAATCATGTGAATCGAATCGGCTTACATCGAGCTTGACTTTTTTATGCGAAGGTAGAATAAGAATGCAGTATGTTTATGTTTTGCTTGCGTGAGATGATTTTTGTCAAAAAATTATGAGGAGATTGGGGGAGATTGCGCGCGAGCGTGAGTCGCCATTATTTTTTATTCAAGGGGGAATATGGTACTTCAAGTTGATAGATGATATTGTAGGAGTAGATACCATAGTGGATAGATGATGGTTCGTTAAGGTTCGTTATGATGTAGGAGTATTGGGATGCTCTCTATCTACTCTAGGTTTGGTTCTCCTTTAGACACTGGATTGTGGGGCTTTCGGAGGGTGTAAAGCATGTTGCCCCGCGTTAGGTTTTCCCTCACTAAACTATTTACTACAAATAGAGCTCGTATGTTTCTACTTTTCCAGCACAATCTCCAAATTCCAACTATGATTCAACTCCATTCCAACTTCGGTACAACTATGGTACAACTCTTCATGTTCCAACTTTGAGTCAACTATTATGCGGCTAAATTGAAACTCCTGCACATTTGTAATAGATACAACATCAATTTCGTGCACTGCTGGCCCAAGAAGCTTCTCTGACACATGGCCAAGCGATCAATATGATCATGACTTGGCACATGGTGGATTTCTTCATCATGAATGGGGAATAAGAAAATAGTGCCATGTCTTGGGATTTTTCTCTTTTTCAAGTACCAATTAACTAGTAAGAATAATGAACTAGGAACAAATCAACTCCAACAATACAAATTGGTTTCAACTCTACAATATCTACAGTCAACTACTGGAATCAACTACATTCATGTGAGCTATGTTTAATTAAAAACAAATTTGTATTTGTGGGTCCACGTAAATTGAGGGAACATTTAGGGGGGCTCCCCGAACCAGTATCTTCCTTTGCGTTCACGGAGGATTAGCTCTAGAGATATGTAGTCCACAGACACGGACATGACTATTTAGCCAATATTCAGCTTTAAGCAAGACTGACAAATTTGGACAACCCCGTAGAATCATTACCAATTCATCAAAGATTCTACGAAGTGTGACGACTCTTTAAAAATAGAAGGTACCATACTGTTTTAGGCTTGTAGTTGTATGATGTAAGAAGTAGGTATTATTTGTAGGTAGGTATGTATGTATAATATATGGTCGGTGTCTGTCGGTGTTTCCAACGACCGCAACGACATTCGACTACTACCTATGTACAGGAGTAGTAGGGTGGTAATGATGTCAAACTTCGTCTTTTTAAATAGAATAGACCTTTGCTTTCTCGGTTTACGTTATTGCCCTGTTTTGCCTTCTCAATGAATCGATCTCTTGACGAGATAATAATAATATTATTATGGATAATATGTACAATAGTACATAATAATAATAATAATATTATTATGATGTTGTACTATTGTAATAAAAAATAAAGTCATTTCGTGGTAGAGAAGGTAGGAGTATTTAAATTCTACATACGCGTTTCTCAA
>JALLAR010000483.1:0-15564 GCA_036939335.1 Conticribra guillardii
ACATTGGCTATATGTCATTGCCAACACACCAACACCAACACCAACACCAACACCATTAATAACATTAATGCCATCACCCCAATCACTACCCCCACCCTCCCAACAAGGAAATTGATCCACCCCCCAACCTTTTGCACCACCACCTTCCTCTCCCCCGCCGCATGTTTATTCCTCTTGGGCCTCATGTATGACTTAATGTATCACAAATTGCAAAGCGCTAGACGTGTGTAAGCACGGCTAGTTGTTATTATGGGTATAAAAAAATATTATCGAGGAATCTACGTGGGGGCGTAATATTTTTTTTGCCCCCAAAAAACCCACCACAATCCACTGTCTTCCTGATCAAAACAACTCTCAAAGCCTTCTATCTTCTCTATCTGTCAACCCCGACTCAAACAGCTTAAATAAAATGACAGATTCATCTTCCTAAACAGACATTAGCATTATTTCGTCTCGTGAAACATTTTTTATTTAAGCCTTTTCTAACTTGTCCTTGCTTTAAATTTTGAACGGGCTCAACGGAAAACCGATAAATGGACCCAAACTGAATTCACGGAGGCTCGGAGTAAGACGTAGAGTACGTAGATAGCAGAAGCATACAACATAGTAGATTCTTTGCTTTAGGTTATGATGTGATTTATCATTACAAAAGTTTCGCAATTTTAATCGTGGTGTCAACTCGTACGATATCGTGATGATGATAAAAAATCTTCACCTGCTAGTACATTATTATGTATCGTAAGTACGTACCATACTATCTAGATATAAATATTACAGTATAACTCTAGAGTAGGAGTACTACCACTTGTATTGTAGTGGAAATTTTGTGTGTGAGAGATTTTATTATTTTTTATGTGTGCGATCGCGATCGAAAACAATAATGATTATTTGAATGCATCCATCACTTCTATCTTACCTCTTCTTACACTATCTTCCTGCTTTGGAATTGGAAGAAGAAGGAGCGAGATAGAATTCAACAATTTCTGCGAGAATTCCCATTATTCGAACTCTGCCAACAAGTTGTGCATGCTTTTTTATGTGGCTCAATCTTGTTGATTGCTGCGTGCACCTTTACTACCACAACATCATAATATTATTACTATCGTCTTGTTGGGGAGTCATAATTGAAACCCATGGGGAACTGACAGCATTCTCGCGACAACTCCGACAGTAGATTCTGACATTCCAATTCGCCACAACATCAAGATTACAACATTGAATTATTACTATCCATTGACCGCCAATTTTTTTCATCGCAAAGGGGTTGGATTATTTAAAAGTTGGACTACTACAATACCATAAGCAAAAACAACAAGCAACGCTGACACTACTTGCGACTATTTACATCAGATAATAATATATACCAAACAGAACAACCAAATCAGTTTGATACGTCGCCCTTCAATATTTCCCAAAGCAACCGCTACAGCAACAACAGCAACAACATTAACAACGAACGCCATCATAATCGAAGGCAACAAACGGCAGTCGATTCAACATTACAATTCAAATAACACACACACAAGACGCTTTCCTTCACAGAACAATCTCGACATTGAGAAAAAAGAGGCCAGCCAAATCGGTTTCGTGTATAATTATTATTTGTCAATGCAAAACACGCCTCCGTCGGTAGTAACAAGCAGAAGTAGCAAACAATACTTGACAATTCAAACAACACAGACAATCAATCATGTCATCGTCCACCCACATCATTAGCAACGGCAATCATTCTCCGCCACCCACCCGCTCCGCACTGGTAGTCGACGAAATGGACCTGAAACTAATCCACCATCGACAAAAACAGCAGCGCCAACATCGCCACCTACAACAACAACAACAGCAACAACAGCAACCATCACCACAAAACAGAAACGGCAGCAGCAGCAGTATCGAGAGGGAAGATATGGCGACTCCCGCCTTGATTCAAGGGGTGGTGATTGACAAGGACGAATTAAAATCCGTTGTTTCTTCTTCCTCGTCTTCTTTTTCTTCCGTAAACATTATTGGTAGCACCATCGGTGGTGGTATATCCGATGCGAGTAGTGCCAGCAGTACTACTATGAGAGCTTGTCCTTGTTGTCGACGATACATTCGGCAAGGAGAATTTTGTACCAGTGCGGCAAGCCATTTCAATAGTGGTGGTGGTGGTAGTGGTAGCAGTAGATATCATTCTCCAACAACTCACCGTTTCATGACTAGTACAACACCAACAACAGCAACACGGAATACTGGTGTTGGTGGTGTCGGTAGCAGCAACAGTACCGTGGGCAATTACTCCCTGGACGAAGACGAAGAGAGCACATTGGCAGGATTGGCATTGGATTGTTCCAATAGTATCGTTAGCGATGTGCAAGGGGTGTCCTTTCGTACTACTCCTGGACAACAGCTACAGCAACAGCACCAACATTATCGTCATAATCAGCAACAACAACAACAATTGCAACAAAGAGGAAGGTCTGCAACAGCAGCAACACCAAGAACAACAACAACAACCACCACAATCATTGAAGTTGAAAGCGTCCAACCCCTCCAATGGGGCGGAGGTCTCGCCGCCTACACCACTCCCAGTTGCAGTAGTACTAGTACCAACAGCAACAACAACAACAACAACAATAACAATTATTCCAATTATAAAGTCAAGGAAACAATTGTACAGGGATGGCTTCATAAAAAGGGGACGGGGAATGATTTTTTGGGTATGAGGTGGTGGAAGCCTCGATGGGTTACTTTGGCGGTGAGTGATGTTATGATTGTTGGTGAAATTGATGGTGACGATAATGATGATGATGATGGTCTTGTTTTGTTGGATGGTTGATTGTCGTGTAATTGATACTTCATTGTGTGTTTAGTGTCTTTCTTTTTATTTCGTATGACGGGAAGGATCTGATGTGTAATGAGTGCTTGGGGACGTAAATGTAGTAACGCAGAATGGAAGGGAATGTTTCGTATTGTTCGTGTTTCATTTCTTCTGTCACCTGCGTCATAATCGTTGTTTCATTTCCTTGATTTCCCATGTTATTGAAAAAAATTATTCCTTCTCACAAAATTGTTTTTTCTTTTCATTACAACATTATTTTTCCTACAATATTGACATATTTCATGCAACGAAACAACCAACGACCATACAAATACAAATGAAAATGAAAATTGTCAATACAGCTGGCCCAAATCCCTGGTCAAACTGTCGAAACACCCATTCTCATTGCCCATCGAGCCCCAGGCGTGACATTTCCCGTGAGCATTACAATGTTGAATGATTCCACAGTGGTTATGGCCATTGAACGGACCAATAATGCTCTTACTACCACTGCAAGTAGTAGTAGTTCTAATGTCAATTGCAATACTCCGGAGAGCATCAAGGAGGAATGGAACACTCATTGTTTTCAAATTGTCAATACTACGCAAGGCAATAATAATAGCAGTACTGACTCGTCATCTGTGACGAGGATATTTACTGCCCCTCTGAAGGAAAGGAATGAATGGGTCTTTGCCATCAACAAAGCTCTCATGGAGTATGAAAAACGCGTGTCCAAGGCGAGGAAGCTCCAAAGGCCAAGATCGCCCAGTCCTGTGAGGATGGTAACATCATCATCATTAGGGTCGGGTTTGCCTCCAACGTCTCCTAGACGGGTTAGATCTCCGGGTCCTAATGGAAATCTCACACCTCAAAAAAAGAATGACGAGAGTCATCCGTCTAGGACTCGTGGGCAGTCTCAGGGAAGGGCTAGGGGAATAGCACAGCCTGTTACTCCACAGTGACGGGTGTACAGTGTAGACGGCAGTGTTTGTGCTTTGCTTGACGGGGATTTATAAGATATTCCAAGGGAAATGGGGGTTTTGTGTTGAGATGGTTATTTTGTGAATTATGACATTCATTTGAAATAACATTTTAATTCAAAGTAAAGTGCTAATTACGTCTGCAGTTTTTGTCTCTATCGAAACAGTTCTGATTCTCTCATAGAAGTTTGTAGGTGAATATGAATCAATTTTAAAAGTGTCAAATCTCAATTACCTTTCAGATGCTCGTACTTAGTACTATGAATAAAAGAAGGAATTATATCGGGAGGCAAATAATGTGAGTCGATAATATTGTGTGCATCCTAAACATATTTATATTATTGCTTATTGCATGCTAAACTCTTCATGGAAATGCTAACTCCTCGTTATTATTATATTGAACAATAATTTTGACTGCTTCTATATTTGAGTATCTCCAACCAAAGTCATGGACGGTGGAAATGCCAACTCCTCATTAATTTTATCTTTCAACTTTGACTTGAGCTCCTCCTCCAACTTTTTGTTTTGACTTTCCACTGACTTTACTTCTGCGTTTAAGCCCTCACGTTTTTCGAGAATATTTCTATAGTTGGCCATTAATGTCTCCGCTTGGTGCCATTCATCGCTTCTGTCGCAACTTTGAAAACAAATGAATATTGCGGAATATATCAGGTATGAGTTTTGAGTTTTCACATCAATACCAAAGGTGTTGATTCACGAAGAAGAATTTGTCACCATTATTCTCACATTTCTTCTTCTAATCTATTTGCGGCATTCGGATGTCCACAATCATCCAGACCCTTGTCTCCAATACTCAATCGTTGGGAGATGGAATCATCAGGAAACGTTACATCTGAGACACAGCTTGCATCAGTCGCTTCATGCAGGGTGCCACTACCGCTGGAAGCATTCCAAAAATAGAAAAATTACAGGGAGATTGTTAGTGTGACTGCAACAGCAAATGCAAAAGGGCGCCATGATTACTAACCTGCAGCCAATTGCTCCTTCAAAAATGAACTCCTCGGAATCCTTCAATTCACTGTGCAGTTTTCGCAAATCATCTCTGTGCAAAGCCAAAATCGCCCGATACTTCTCGTCGTCAGACACTTTGAATCGTTCAAATTTCTCTCTCAGACCACTTGATTGTCTTTCAATTCTTTCACAATCATCCTCCAAGATTTCATTTCTTCTCCTTTCTCTTGCATTTTCTCTCTGATTTATCTCTACCTCCCTATTGAGCTCCTCCTTTCCTTTCATGATGCGTTTCTTTTGCTTCTTTACCGCGGCTTCGTTTTCGGAAAGCTCAGTCAGTACTCGAACGTCGTATTCAAGTTTATCTGCGTCAAATTGATGTCTTGTTCTGGTGCCCTCTAACTCTATTTCGAGCCTTCTTAATTCAGACTCCATTTTTTCCTTTAGAGCTCTGCTATCACGTTCACCTTTTGATTCACTCTCCTTGATCTCGTTCCTTTGCTCCTCAATAATCAGGTGTTGGCGTTCCAAGCACTGTGTCTCGATGTGGTTTCGTTCTGATATCAAAACATCCAATGCTTTCTTTTTCGTATTGGTGATTTGATGTTTGTTGGTTTCAAAAGACTTCTCTATCTGTTTGAGTTCTGTTTCAAATGCTTCTTTCAAGACACGGTGCTCCTGTGTTATACAATTTTGCAGTAATTCGATTTCTTCGCGATTCCTCTTCAAAGCAGTGACATATTCAAGGTCTTTCTGCCTTAGATGAGTTCCCAGTACATTGCTTAGGTTTTCCAGCTTGAACATGGCGCTGTCGCACCGAGACTTTTGTTCGTCTAACAAGACACATAAGTCTTGGGCGTTGTTTGCGGACGAACACCGTTTCCATCCCGATGTGATGCAATCGTCATCTTGTGAATCAAAATACGCCTGCTTCAGGAGCTCATCCCTCTTCCGGTTGTCCTCTTCTTCGGCGTCTCTCCTCTGGACTTCTCGTTGATCCGCCTTCACTCGCACTTCAGTAACTGAAACGGTGCTCTTTGCCTGGGTGTCATCAAGGCGCTTAAATGATGCCAAGATTTGTTCCTCGCTCAATTTGTCAACACCTTCTTTTGCAGAAGACGCCTCTCCTTTCGAACTGTCCAATTCGCTTTTTCCAGATATTCGGTTGCGGCGTATAGACAATCTCTCTTCTCTGTCACACTTATCTGCGGCAGTTGACTCCATCTGACCGTATAATATAGATTGTTCACAACTTTTTGTAACGACCTGACCAGTAGTAACAATTTGAAATGAGCAGTTTTAAATTGTACTACAGTGAAGGGCGTAGTAAATTTATATACTTGTAAATAGTAGATTGAAACTACCAAGAGACTACAAAGCTACTTTCTTGGAGAGTAAAATTACCTTGTGCAAATTGTATGTATATTTACTTTGATCAATATACATTTTTAAAGAACTTTCTTCAGCGGAAATTTCAGCTCTTTTGCGAGCAAAAGAAGAGCTTCTTCGTCACGGTCAATAGTATTATCAAAATTAGATTCTGGGTCCTCGTTTTCATTACCCATTGGCTGATATGCATCAATTGTAGGCGCCAATCTTTTCAAAAAAAGCCTGTCGTACATTCTTTCCCAATACTCCATTGTTCCCATGTATCGAACAAACGCAGTTGCTGCATCTGAGATTGCTTTAGCTTCTTCTGGATGACTCTCCGCCCAGTCAAATTTCTCCTTTAAGTCTTCCAACTCGGTTGAGATAGGTATGTAATGGACCCATGGGATCAAATCCTCGTGGAACCAGTCGTATGTGGGTGTGTGATGGTGAAATAAGACGCCAGGCAACGCCAGCTTTTCTTTAACTCCATTCCAGGTTGTCCCACCTCCACCTCCAAAGTCAATGTGGTATTTAAATGATGCGGCTTCATCCCCCTCCATGAATCCGGCAACAACATTACCACCCATTTCAAGGAAACGGTGCCAGTTATCCGTTTCTGCTTGGGAACGATGTGCGTCTATGAATTTAGCATCAATCCATGGTAGCTCTTCATTTAAGTTCATTTTGGAAACTTTTTCTTGCATAGCAATTGATTCTGCCTCGAGAGTCAATGCAACTGCCTTCCATCGAGGCGTCACCGTATCCCATATCTCAAAAAGACCTTTTGTAAATCCCTCAGTATTGTTTTGCCCAGGTATCTTTTGCGGAGTAAGATTAGAGTAATGATTTCCGCCATCCAAGCAAGATAAAAATACAAAATCACTTCCTCGCCACATGATTTGAGGCCGGAGATAATCATAGATGGGGACTTGGACAGTTTTCTTCTGACGGTGCGCTTCTGAGTTTTGGTCATCCTGATTGTGCAATAAATCGGCCAGCATGGTTTTGCCTGAACCTGCTCCAAGACGACGACCTTGCTCCTTTGGGGCAAAAACCTCTTTTTCAGGTTGCTCTGTGTCCTCGCCACTTGTCCCTTCAATCTCAACATCCAACAAATGATTTCCAAAATAGAGTCCACCCTGAGAATGACTTGAGCCCGCCATCTCTGAAAATTTTGAACATACCTCATTGTCAAACCTGAAACTTTCAAAGCAACTCAAATGCCGGTATCCCCAAGGAGGGAAGGTGACACTTGTTGGCATAACTTCAGGATTCACAAAGCCAGACCCGAAATTCCATATGGGACTGAAATCGTAACGATTGCAGACCTTTTCATTTTTCGAAAGACTGTTCAAGATATCATCCTCTATGAATGATGGGGCACTTTCGCGGTTTCTCGGTGTAGGCATACACATGCAATTCATCTTAATACTGTCTCCAGCAGAAAAAACTACGCTATAATCAGGTTGGCCTTTTTGAAAGCGATCGGGGTATTCTTGTCGTAATATGCGAGACAATGTTTTTTCCACAGTTGTTGCTTGCTCATTAAGAACCGACGTGATTTGTGTTGATTGGAGAACGTAAACTGAAAATCGATCGGAATGTCCAGAATAGAGTAGAATGAAACCACTGTTTCTAAAGTGCATTGCAGTACGTATGACCTTTGCAGCATCATATGGTCGGATATAACTATGTTTCGACTCTTTCTTGGGAAGTTTCAGTGATTCAATGATTGATGAAGTTAGAAGAGAGTGATATGGAGCTGGCATTACCGATGGATCTTCAGAATACTCTTGCCTGAGGCGTTCATACTCTTCCCGAGGTGCGAATACGTACATGTCATTGACTGACAAGATGCCATTTCCGTTTTTGTCGATATCTAGTTGAGCTGGTTTCCATCCATGAGTTTTCATCATTGCTTGGACGGCTGCTTCTCGCAAATCAGATCCGTCTTGTAATTCTACTGCTTTTCGCATTATGAACATGCCATTCTCGCCATTGGCATTAGCATTGTGTAAGTTTGATACTCTTGCACTATTTTCAAGTCCCCCCTCATCAACCTGCAGATTCGTAGTAGCTCCACCTTCCATTTGTCGTTTTGAAGTTTGTATCATTTGGTTTAGAGATTGTTTCCCTTCATGATGATTCATATCATATTGCATTTCTTTTCGAATAAGTTTGTCATCAATTTTATTATTTGTGTTGCTTGTTGTCATCGTCATCATAATGTTGATGCTGTTGTTGTTGTTGTGATTTAGAGATTGTTTCCCTCCGTAATGATTCATGTCATATTGCATTTCTCTTCCAATAACTTTGTCATCCATTTCATTATTTGTGTTGCTTGTTGTCATGGCCATCATCATGTTGTTGTTGTTGTTGTTGTTGTTGTTGTTGTTGCTGTTGCTGTTGTTGCTGTTGCTGTTGTCAATACTATNTGTTGTTGTTGTTGTTGTTGTTGTTGTTGTTGTTGCTGTTGCTGTTGTTGCTGTTGCTGTTGTCAATACTATTCTCATCAGATAATTTGTACATTTCTTCCTCCCCTCCATTGCCATTATTGCCAATATTATTACTAGGACCAATACTATCACCACCACCGCCATTACTCTTTATAGCGCTCTCCATTTGTACACTCATAATATCATTATTCACATGACTGCCATCCATCATTGACACTGCCGGTGAGTGAGTACTACTACTACTACTAACACCATTGCCTTCATTGCCCACACTAGCAACATTGCCCAAACCCTCACTCCATCTAATAATACCACCAGAAATGGAATTTGCAAATTTTGTTCTCGTTATCGCTTCCTGCTGCTGCCGTGTATGCGTTTTCCATTTCTCCAATATACTGTCCGACATCCAAATCGAAGACACTCCCAACAGACAGAGCAATCCTAAAAATCGTGCTGTTTTCGTGTAGGTCAAATTATTATACCGATACGACAGTGACAACAACGATGTTGATGGTCGTTTTCTCTTGCTACGGCTGCCACCTTGTTGTTTATTGTGTTTATTGTGTTTTTGGAATTTGTCATTTCTTCTTCTAGTAGAATGGAAATGAGAATAGGAAGTAGTATTTCCATGTTCTTCGTCGTATTCAGCGACCGTGGGTAATCCTCCCGTACTACTGCATATACTGATGTTTGTGTTGTTGCCACTGCCATTATTTCGTTTGGAAGTGCGGATTCTGTTTCTTCTGCATTCTCTTTTGCCGTCACCATCATTCCCATTATTAGAAATATATACACTTTGGACAAAGGAAAAATATGTCGATCCGCTCGTGATGGAGCGCATGTCGTCGGTTTCAATGTAGGATTCGGCAGAGGGTGGATCGATTCGTTTGTTTCTGTGATGGTTGTTGTTGTTGATGATGATGTTGCTTGGTTTGCTCATTTTAGTGTAGTTGCTCCTGTTGCTTTTGTTGCTCTTGATGCTCTTGATGCTAACGACGCTGCTGCTGCTGTCATTTATTATAGCGTCAATGGCATTATTGTTACCATTGCTATTGCTACTAGTTGCTTTTGAAGTATTTCTGTTGGATTGTTTGGCAGCATTGCCTTGATCTTCGCCACCCGTGCCGCCATTGCTGTTGTTGCCAGTGGCGTTCGGCAGATGATGGTTTGACGATGCCATTATTAATTTTCACGAGTAGGTAGTGTGAGTTCGATCTTGTGCTTGACTGTCTATTGATTGCTTCTTGTACTTTAGCGATCTGCTTTTCCCGCATGCAGTCGACCTTGCAACCTATGTTGGCCAGGGTTTCTTCGTTTACAGTGCCATTATGAATGGAGGAACATTGGATTGATTCAAACCATCCAATGTTCCATGCAATATGCAATGTGCACTCTGGGAATAAATAATTAATGTGCACTCTTTTTAGAAGAAAAAAATGAAATCCGCAGACATTCGACATTATTTGTCCGAAAAATGATATCAGGTCAATATCTTGCTACTACATAATATGTAGTATCTATCTAAAAAATGCCAGGGGTAACCAGACTTTAAATATCAACGGCATGACGCAACACAGGTGGGAAGAAATATGGACTGCTCTCCGCTTTTCCTATCAGCCAAGTGTTAGGCCAGCGGAAATGAGTAGCGCTGATTATCGTTGGATGTTAGTAAATGACTTCGTTGATAATTTCAACAATCATCGTGCGACGGCGTATTATCCGTCTGATCAAATATGTGTTGACAAATCAATCGTGCGGTGGTATGGCGTTGGAGGTGATTAGATCAATGCCGGCCTTCCTTTCTATGTTGCCATGGAAAGGAAACCCAAAAACGGATGTGAAATCCAAGATGCATGTGACGGGCGGTCTATGATTATGATGCGCATCAAATTGGTGAAAAAGCCAGAGGAGGAAGCGGCTCACCAGGCGGCGTTGAATGCACATGATGAAAATCCTCAGGAGGCGGATATGCAACATGGAATGAAGGTGATGCTTGAATTAGTTCAGCCATGGAGGAATGCCCGGGGTCCTGAGAGGTGCATTGCTTCCGATTCATATTTCTCCTTGACAACATGCATGGAGACACTTCGAGGCAACAAACTGCATCTGATTGGCGTCGTAAAGCAGTGCCAAGGTGGATATCCCAAAAACTACCTCGGCGGCATTCAGTTTACAAGTGGATGAGGGCACCACCATTCTGTGGTATCGTTCAATGATAACAATGAGCCTGAGATGTTTGCAACAACCTGGGTGGATAGAGATAGGAAATTCTTCATTGGCACTTGCGAAGGAACAACTCCTGGTAATCCAGAGTACCGAGTTTGTTGGAGGCAGTTGGAAGATGTAACAACAAATGAACCTCCTCTTAGGATGTTGATGGAAATACCAATGCCAAAGATTGTGGAGACATACTTTGGTTATAGCCAACGCCAAAATCAGTTGGAGATGGAAAAATATGTTTGGACTCACGATTGGTCTAAGCGCGTTGGGTTGTCAATTTTGTCCATGTGCATTGTTGATGCAATGAATTTGTACCAACAATGCAAGCCTGATAAAGAAATGGATCGTGATCCACATGAGTGGTTTTCCCGTTTGGCAGAAGAATTAATCGACAACACAATTGACTCGCGTGTATCAACACGTGCCTCTCAGGCCGATACTGCTGCTGCTGCACCACAGGAACAATCTGCTGCTGCCGCTCATCCCGACATGATTCCAGGCCTTACACCTATGAAAGAAAAATGTCCAAAAGGATTTACTAAGCAAAGGTGGTGCTGTGAGTGCAAGAAGTACAGGTCAACAATTCAGTGCCGAGTATGCTCTTTTGAAGAGGGAAAACCTGTATATGTGTGCAACACCAAAAGTGGGAGAAACTGCTGGACAGCACATTTTGCTGAACACCATGCATAATAAAAACTTTATAGTAAAATAAGTATATCTTTCTCTGTCTATTATGTATTGTGTCGCAGTAGTATTACTTAGTGTTCATGTTGATTTTTCCGCTTTTTGGAAAAAAATCCCATGTTCAGCATCTCCTCAAGTGGAGCATAGTAAATACTCTACGTAGGTATCCAATGGATACCCGAGCTATGTAATTAAGTATATCGACTGATACGTAATTACGTACACCCCTTGGCATATAGATACTAGAGTATGTAGTATGGTACCATACCATACTCTAGAATTGTAGAATCAAGCCTGACAACCGACATAAAGGATATGGAGGTGTCACGCAAATACTGTGTGAAAATATGTGTGTCACAAACTGCATGATCATCATGCAAAATTAGTAGTAATAGTAGTGCAATGATGTGATGGATAACAATGTATCCAATAGAACACCTACGATGTCATAATATTATTAATACAAATCATGTCAAAAGAAATTATCAAAATTATACCAAAGAAACAAATTGAATTGGGTTTCCAGAGCCTCCTTGATCGCTACGAAAACCCTACATGTACATCAACAAACAATGCAGAAGTTGCAGCAATGAAAACAAAGGGCGATGTGATATTTGATAGTAGCATGTGCCAGCATGAAGCAGCATCTAGGCTGAGTGATACAGTGTCTTTGCTGAAGGATGTTGGACAAACTCTCTCCGATCCAAAGTCATCAAAATTGAAGTGCAAAGAAGTTATCAAAAACACAATGAAAACTGTTGTGCCGATGATATCCATTGTTGCAAATGAAATGAGCGCTGTTGCAAATATAGTAGCTCCAATAGGTGAAACAAAGTATGTGCACACAAGAGTTGAAACCAAAAGAAGAAGAGAAAAAACAGCTGGTGGTGCCAATCAAAGGAAGAAGCAATCACTTGAAATGTCAATGGTGGATGATTTTGTTGGAGGTAGATCTCATTTATCTTATCTTCCACCCAAATCAAGGAAGATTCCATCACGAGCCACAAAGAACAAGAACATACTACCGGTAACTATGAATCCACCATCTCCAAAGAATCCACCTCATTATACTCCAATGGAATTTTTGGAGATAGTCGAAGCAATACAGATAAACAGCGCAAAGCGAAGGCTGATGATTGAAAAAATTATCATAATCGAGTTCATCCCAGGTTCATTAAGGAGCGCTTACAATATGATTAAAAAATCAAAAGATGGTTTACCCATCTCATGTGAATGGCGTCATCATTCTGGCCGACCACCTCTGATATCGCTAGATGGTTTCAAACAGCTGGTTGATGAATATCCGAAAGAATGTGGCAAAGCAATTGACAAAAATGTGATTAATAATATTATGTTGAAGTATGCCAATGAAAATGCAAAGAAGAATGGTTACGCACCATCTACTTTTGTCCAATATAACCAAACTACGTGCAAATATTATTTTGCGCTCTTTGCCAACCAGAACAAAATAAACCTTGCCAAGTCTGTAGTTTCAAAGACAAATTCAAGGTTCACTGCAGAAAACTCTCTTCTGGCATCAAGTTGTCCTGTTGTGTGTTGTTGCAACCACACACTTCTTTGTAGTTGAAAGAGAAGATATCAAGGTAAAAGAGATAGTTAACAAGATGGATCAAGATGACAGATTACTGCATGATCTGGTTTCGGCCTTCCACGGAAACAGGCCCATTTTTCCAGTGCATCCATACTTATTATTTACATCAGACAATAAGACTCAGTACATCTTTGAAGGAACACTTGAAAGCAAGAAGAAAGATGAGTGGATCCTAGCAACAGAGTCCCCAATCAAGGGGAGAGACACCAGGGCACTATACGCTCATGATGATTCAAATCTAATGAATGGAGTGAGGGTAAAACTGAATTTCAATTTTTCTGGTGCTGGAACAAGTTCTGCGATATGCATCACAGTTACTGGACTCACTGATCATGATATGCCCAAAGAAGACTGCATAGCGTTGGCAATGGAAGGGCTGTGTATTGGTGAGGCCAATGTAAATTTGCAGAACAAGGGCGTTGGATATGTGTTGCTGATGAAGAGCAAAGCTGATGCAGAGAAGGAGCGGTTCAAGTTTATCCGTGATCACATTTCCATTCCATTTGTCAATGCATCAAGGAAAGAGTTTGGGAAGTATGACCAATTGTGTGATGGACCAATTCCAGTGGCAGTGAAACAAACAGCTGTGAGTTGGTTTGATGGTGATAATTCTCAAATTGCAGTTGTCAAGTCTGAACCAGAAATTTACAGCAAAAACAAAATTATAGCAAATAAGCATAATGCAGGAAGAACAGGCACGGAACAGGGTGATGACTTGACTTGAGCATTTCCACTAATTGAAAGACTCACCAAGATCACCACAGTATCAGAGAATGCTGAATGCTTGATTAAAATTAATTTGGAGAAGAAATTGAAGCAACTTGATAATGAGGGAAGATTTAACTTTGGCAGAAGAAAAGAAAAGGTGTTTGTTGATTTTACCTGCTCGTGCCCTCTGATATACACGAGGTCAATAACTCAGCCAAACATTATGCATGGATTTCATGCCAATGGGTTCTTAGATCCACGTTTCAACCGCCTGCCAGTGATGAAGAATATTATTGGCACCTGCAAAAAGATACCAACAATTGGTGAATACCCAGCCTGTGTGAAAGCACTACCTTCCCCTTTTAAATATTGTTGGAATAATGGGAACATCCCAGACAATATTTGTGAGCAACATGGTATCCCACAAGACAAAGATATCAATGGTGTTGTATGTCGCTGAACTGCAGGAATAAGACAAGAATATATGCATCAAGCAAAATGCAAGACTCACAATATGGTGATTTGGCAGAGGAAGATAGGCCAGCTTGAAACTGATATGCTTCAGAAAAAGAGGGATGACAAAGTGAAATTTGAGAAGAGGATGGAGTATGCAAATGATTTTGTAACAGTTGAAAAGCTGTGCAACATTGCAGGGGTAGAACCATCACAAGAGAACCTGAAGTTTTGTGAATTAGAACATTTTTCTAACAGGAAGGTACATGCTGCAGAATTGAGGAGCTTCATTTTTGCTCACCATCCTACAATAAAACTCAGAAAGGATTTTCTGAAGAATAAAGAAAAATTTCGTACATGCAAAAGAAGGAGAGAAAAACCTTATTTTAGTTGGATACAAAGTAAAGGAAAATATGAGCCGCCTCAAGTCAATCACACAAGAGGCAGAGTCTGAGTGAGTAGAAAATGCTGTTGATACAAATGGTGATAACTCACAATCATCCAATTTGGTCTCAATTCCAATGCATGACATTGATTACACTATGCCATCTGAACTTCTAAGCAATCCAGGATGGGTAGATATGCTGACAAAGTCATTCGACCCCAGCAAAAAAATGATCAGACCTGAACTGAATGACAACTTCAAGAGTAAGGCCGATTTGTTGTTTTTAATATTACGAGGAAGACTCCACACCCACATAGAGCATAGGGTACAAACCGAAATACAGCAATCCCAGTGGTGTTTTGACTGGGCTAGGAAGAATCTTTCTGTTGTTTCTGTGTGCATGGTACTATTTGGACACGTGAAAGATGACATCAGCTGCATTGATGATACGGGATGCCTGTTGACCAACCCAAACACTTTTTCCAAAATTATTTGTTGTGTACAAATAATGATGAGGGGCTATTCTTCAAGGTTGTTATTTGTATTATGATAAAAACGGCAGTGTATGGAGGAGGAGTGGAAAAGTAACCGGCAGAGGATTTAGGGTGCGTCATGTAGAACATGAAAAAAAGCAAATGCTAGACTGAATGAAACGAAATCAACATTTTATGATGCTTACCCAGTTAGAGGAAGCCCAAGAGCAGAAACCCCTGCAAAAGCTGGATACTTCAACTATTTGGTACAGTATGTAGGAGCTTCATTTGACAGTGTTACAAATAATCCAGTTGTTGCCGATTTTGGGAAAACATACGAAGATGGAGGAATTTTCTTTTTCACTCCAAAAGAGAACAAGAAAATTCGGTATTTTATATTTTTGTTCTTGTTCTATATTGTTCTGGATTTTAAAATAATAAAAAAATGTTCTT